>FIZR01032277.1:0-18694 GCA_900060175.1 Ferrisia virgata | reverse complement strand
AAACCCATATTTCAAATTTTTTCCATATCGTTTTTTTTTTTTTTTTTTTTTTTGTTTGAAAATTTAATTTGCAGCTTTTCCTAACAACAAGTTTTTGACAGTAAGAAAGCAACCGGATACGAAAAAAATTCAAATGTGAGTCATTTTTGGTTACAAAATTCTTTTCCAAATTGTTTCGTAACCTCAATTTTTTTTGAAATTTTTGATAACTGTTGGCAATCTACTGAACCAGTTTCTAAACTGAATAATTGATAAAATCCAGTATCCCTCGCATTTTATTTTTTCGAGAAAAAACAAATTTAGTATTTTTGGGAACACTTTGTATGTGTGGCCAAAATTGTTTCCCATTAGTTGAAAGCCTTCAGCCCCTGCTACGAGGCACACATCACAGTTTAAATCATTTGGTCAACTTTAACGAGTGAAAAATTAAATTCGTGGGTCATTTATTCTTATCCATACCAAATAAGGGTAATCTGAGCCAAGGCATCACCTAGGATCAATTTTATCTTTTTGCCTTTTCGTTTCTTCAATGTCATAAAAAACGGACACTAAATAGACCGAATAAAAAAACTGACTCCTGATTCGAATCTTGACCAGTTTTTCTTTCAACTCCTTTCTTTGATAAAATAATTTTACACGTATTTCAAAACCAAGACTCGAAAGCAATTCTGTATCTGGATGTATCGAAAAAAAAAATCTCTCTGATTTTTCATCTTAAAATTAAACCATCCAGCGACAAATACTCCCATAAATTAAAAACCAAATCGAAAAAATATTTGAAAAAAAAATCCCAATCCTACAACTTCGATTTACCTTCTCCATTCAATCATCATTTATTCAAAGCCCAAGCCACAGGTCAACTTCAACTCAGGTACTACCCCTACCTACCCACCTATTATAATCTTATTTACTTTTCACTCGCTTACCGAAAAAAAAAAAAAAAAACTTCCATTCAAAACCCATATCAGTTCATTTTCAAAAAAAAATTTCCCAACTCGGAAAAGTAAAAAGCTAAATAAAATCGCCATCGCCACCAGGAAAAAGTAACATCGAACCAACATACGAAAATAAAGCACGTAATATAGCCACATCTGGTACTTTATTTACGTATAATGATCATTCTTCGTCATTTGTTCGCCTGTTTACCCGGATTTTTCGCTTTCAACGTCGAAGTGGCCAACAAATGAAAGAAAAACACACACACACACACACACAAATCGAGCACGAAAAATAATAACGATAAAAAATCGCCCAACATTAATCCATTTACGTTTCGTAAATCCGATATCACCCCATTTTAGCCTATCTGATTGCTAAATTGAAAAGTACTCGTACAGTCAAAAGCCCCCCTGCTACGCGTATCGAGCTAACAAAAAATACACAATATAAAAAGAAAAAGCTTTACGCTACCTTATAATACCAGAGTATATCGCTCACATGCCAATAAGTTACCTCACGTAGGTGGTATTACACGAGTGAATTGTACTGTACACGTTCGTTTCGATGTACTCGTATGTCGCGTATAAAGCTGAACATGCATAGACATACGTAGAATATACGATAATTCTACGTCATGTTTGGGTCACAAAATATACTCGAATATACGTGTACGTACAACAGGAGAAGCATTATACATACTGTAAGCAGTGTATAGGAATCTGACACATATCATTATGTAGTCTATGCCTACACAATACATAAGGATATAAGGAAAGCAAAGGCGATGTAGGTACTATGGCATTTTTTTCGATATCTCTCCTTCTCCTTCTCTCTCTCTCTCTTCTCCTCCTCGTAACAAGCACATATCACACAAAATACTCGGCATATCATTACGAAATACAGACACCACGTACCCTCGACTCATACAGGATTGAAAAAATTTGCTGTTTTTTTCGCACTTTTACATATCCGTACATGTAGCTACATCCATAACACTTCTGAGAGGGGGATTTTAATGCGGTAAAATGCTTACATCGGCGATGTGGATTTTTTCTTCATTCGCCTAGCGCACGCAGAAATACCTACGCGTACATACAATTTGAAAATTTACCTACCTATCTACGTAGAGAAGTGCCTACATATGTATACCATACCTACACATCTCAAGATAAAGGTATCATTTCAAAAGAAGGGTGATACGAAGAAGGTATAAGAAAGTGCTGGAGATGTATTTCGCTATAGCTTTTATAAGCGAGTAGGTGCTGTTAACCAGATAGATACACTGATGGCGAAGAGAACCGACTTACAAGTAAGATATATACATCTTTACACTACTTTTACATGGTGTAAGTAACATATGTATATGTAGATGTACGTAAACGAACGAGTATAGCAATTCAGCTCGGGAAATTATTTTTCGCGCCGGAAAAGCGCATATTGCCTTGCATATGTTTGGCTAAGAAAATACGACGCCGTAGTCATCGTCGTATTTGCAGCTTTAGCTTTACACGCGTACCAAAAAAAAAAAAAAAATACACACATTCGTGAAATCATTTTTCGCTCTGCCAAGGTACCTAGTACATATAATTTTGCCCTGGTGAAAATATACGATACGCGGAAGCACACTTTCGCTTGTATATACATTTTTCTTACCGTCCTTAATTTCTCGGTTTTACATACAAATATTATATTTTTGCGGTAACGATAAATTTTTTTTTTTTTTTTGCTGTAACGTCGTCCAAAATACCGTAGATGCATAGAAATAAGGAAAAAGGTGATATTTCTGGAATAAATTGATGGAACGGGGACAGGAGGAGGGGTTCCTGAAAATTTTATATTAGTTGAGTCATCGCAGGTGACCTCCTAATCTATTTCTCTCAAATTTTACTCACTCCTTCTCTTTCTCCTCCGCTCCTAAAAATGTAATACTACAACTTAAACTCTACGGTAAGACTTCAATACGTATAATTCATTTTGAAAATTTTCAACTGTATTTACCACTTTCGAGCTCCAACAATATCATAATTTCGTAAAAGCAAAAAATCAAAAGTTTTTAAAACGGGAGTAAAAGGATCACCTACAAAATTAAGTCCCAATTGCAGGATGTGATTCTTAGTAAGTATCTGTGGTGCGATTGCACATCACTTGAAAAATGATACATTGAGCTCCTCCAACTTGAAATAAATTCAACCAAACTGAGCTGAATTGCAGATGACCCTCGTGAAATAGGGATTACAAATTTTTGAGCATGTCTCAAAGCTCGAAAAATTATAGCGAAGATTATGGAAAATAATTCATATTTTGATACCAAAATTTTCAATATTTTTTGGTAGAAAAATGTCCATCCAAGAATTACAATTATTTATCTCTCTTTGACAACTCTTTAAAAAATTCCAAAGAAAACTCGCGTACATAGACGCTTACTTCCTCTACATATTGGCACAAGTTTCAAAATTTTTTCTTCAGTTCAGTTGACAAGCAAAAGCGAATCTGCTGATTTCGATCATCCTTCTTACGTAAAGTGCATCGACTTTTCTTCAGTAAGACAACGTGTTTAAATTTTAGTTTATTTTTCCAAAATTTATTAGGAGGAGGGGGTAATGGTTGTGAAAAAATTAGCGAAACTACATCAAACGGACATGGTAAAAATTTGAAGCCTCTTATTTGACCCTTTGACAATACACGAATTTTCCACTTTTAATTTTGCACTCCCTGAAAATCATTAAAAAATCGTGATCTACTATGATTTGTTCATATCAAAAAAATCTTTAAAACAAGAAGAAAAAAGAGAAATATTAATTTTTACCTAAATTTTAAGATTTTAGATCAAGGCGGGGGGGGGGGTCGTCAAAAGTCAAGTCAAAAACATTAAATTTTTACCACATTCATTCGCCATAATTTCGCTACTTTTTTTGCACTAAATCGTACAATATTTTTGCTACAAAATTCAAAATATGAAATTTTACAAAGGGGTGAAACCTTTCAACGAGTCAAGAGGGTTGGGAAAATTACAAATTTTTTATCACCGATACCAGCACTCTTCAAAAATGCAATTTCACCGAATTCACTTTAAATTATTTACGATCTACTCCCTTCCCCCCCCCCTTGGAGACCCATAATTCGTGATAATGAGACGGTACCGATGAGTAAATTGCATCTCTGGAAAGGGTCATTTCATGCCAATTCTTAGGCAAAGTGGTAGGGGGTGGGGTCAGCGATTTTTCTGATTTTTTTTTTATGTGGGTAGACTTCGATGAGGGAGGACGAATGCCGCAAACCGCAGCTCTCCGGATCTTTGGGGGGGGGCAACCATGAGCATTTAAATTTTTGAAGTAAGGATCGATATGGTAAATTTCGAACATGCATTGATAACTCGAAAACTACGGTAGGTAGAAAGTTGAACCTTTTTCTCGTGTGTAGAGCCTTTGATGAGCTTCGTATTGAATTTTTAAAAATCAGTGTTGCCACTTTTTTAATGTCACAAATTAGCTGGGAATGTTGAAAAATGACATTTACCTACGTAGACGACGCCCAAAAATTCTAAAAAAGTTCTCTGAAGTACAACTTTACACACTGATTAACGTATTAAAAAATCAAGATGGCGTTTTTTCGTATTTTCGATTTTAAAATTTTCAAAGATTGTAAGAAAATACAATTGTTTTTTTGAAGGTCGAAATTATGTAACAACTTTCCTTCAAAACTTTAAATGCTCATGGCTGCCCTCCCAAAAAGACTTGGAGAGCTGCGGTTTGCGGCATTCGTCCTCCCTCATCGAAGTCTACCCACATAAAAAAAAATTATAAAAATCCCCGACCCTTTACCACTTTGCGTACGAACTGGCATGGAATGACCTTGCATCTACATACACAGGTTGTCTCGGTTCGATAGTACTTGAGGGGTAAGAATCTAGACCACTTGTCTTCGTACAAAATATGCCATCTTTTCAATCAACTTCTACCCATTAAAACCAAAAGTATAGTTCGCTCCTGCTGGTCACATTTTGTTCTAGAAAAAAAAATATAATTTTAACAAAACTTTAAATTTCTCGTACAGGACATCTGGCTGGGCTTTCTATGGGACCCCTCCGCCCTCTTAGTTATCAACATCACTTCACAATTGTAATTTCACAGAAATCTCGTCAAATGTCTCTTCTCGTTGCAGGAAATTCTATCGAATGAATTTTTTCACATTTAAATTGTACTCCTGTTCGTTTCGTCTTTAAGCCTTCTCCAAAAAAATTGCTAAGTCGCAAATACGTCTCCGGTACCAAGAGTCTTTTCACTTTGTAGTATTTTCTATGCGTATCCATCTCGTAATTTTGTTCCAAATAGAAAATATCACAATTTTTATACCTTTTTAAAAAAGTGCTTTAATGAAATCTCCATGTGAAAGGTAGAACTGTTCACTCTTTCTTTCGAAATAATATCGATTACATTTTCATTATTGGAATTTCTGCGATATGTACATGACACCAGGGCTCGTACATTAACCTATCAACAATCTCTCTATTTATAGAAAGGTATCTGGATCCATAAACATTTCGACGAGGCGACGCGACGTGAGAAATACATTTAAAAACCTAAGGCACTGCCTATGCCTGTTGCGTTGCCTGTTCGCATATACGTAAAATACGATGGGTTAAATAGGTAAATTCAGTAACCTAAATATACGTTTAATTTTTTTTTCCTAAAGTGAGAGATTCTAGTCGAACAAGAGTAAGACGCGAAGAGATTCGTCGACTGTACGTACACATTCAACTTAGTTATGCCGGCTTGGTTCCTCTAGCAGCCCACCTAAGTGCACAGTATCTGCAGTAAACAGCGCTGGTAGGTATCTTTTAGCACGAATAATTAAAACCAGATCCCATCCCGCATTACAATCTACTTTCGCGCGCCGCCGACGACGACGACGACGAAAAGTCTTCGACTGGCTGCGAAAACCCGCTTTAAACTCTTCTATCAAGTCTCTCGTGAGACTTGTCAAATATTCGAATCTAAACCTAAACTTACGCTATTCGTAGTCTGAAAACGAGCCTATAGCAAAAAACACACGATTTACCTGCGAGAAATTTTGATCAACTGTCAACCGCAACGCAACGCAACGCAACCCAACGATATTCAGTTAATCGAAATCTATCTATATTTCGTGTTATCTTCTCTTCGCCACCCTGTCTTACTCGTACTTCACCAAGTTCGTTCGGTTCTGTTCACTAGTACGAGTATAAGGCAAAAGGTATCTACCTACCTACCTCTCTATACTTATGTACCTATATCGAAAGCTGATGTGGTATAGAATAGCATTAGCGTATACGAAATAGCTGTTTATGTATGTTAGGGATACGATATCATGATTTTTATCCATTTATCATGGAATATACACGGTACATACCGCCCTAGCGCCATCCACCGACTGGCTATTATGTATATATACAAATACTCGTATATCTGCATGGTATCGTGTGGCAGTCGACACGATGCCAGCGACACACCGATAGGGGGAGCTGATGGCGGTGGTCTTTTATCCGGGTATTAGTTTAAATAGCGATTTTTAATTATCTTATCGTTAAATCGTCTGTTTAAATATTCGCACGCGAGATACGTAAATCAAACTCGAAACTCATTAGAATTTCGGCGCTAAATTACGTACCTACTACGTACTATATACGTATATTATAACCGAGCCAGCGAGAACCATTCGTTCGTTCATTCGCCTTACAGTTCGGCCGTCGGTCTGTATTCTATAATAAATGGTCAAACATTACGAGTATAATATTCAGTTAATTTTGAGAACCACTTTTTGTTTTACTATGATGCATTATTTTATTTTATTTTATTTTTTTTTTTTACGTATTTGTACCGAAATAGGAAGCTTATTTCTGCAGCTGTACGTAGCGTGGTACCTATCGTAAGTATAACGTTGATATAGAAATCTGGCGAGCCGTCCAACGAAAACGGAGCTGACACAGTTCTCATGGACACTGCGAGATATTCACCTGATCACGTGTAATCACTGTCAACAATACGACGACCATTCCTACATATATATATATATATATTCCTATTCGGTTCTATATACTATTTTTTTCACCATGTTTCCGCCTGCTTGGCTACCTGTCTTTCTTTCTAATTTTTTTTCTCATCTGTATACGATGCCACAGCCGCGAAATCAATTCGATTATTTTTTTTTTTTTCGCTTATAAGAAGATACTACCTACGAATACTGGTATTTTTTCCCTCCTTCATTCTAATGACTCTATAGACTGAATTTTGTTCGATGGCCGAGAATCGTTCTAAATATTAATGTATGCGTTTCAAACGTACTGTACGTACTTATATATCGGTTTTACATAGGTATTTGTGGGATTTGATTCGATTGTGCCAATATTGCAAGATGCTGCATTGTTTTGGGTGAAGTAAACAAAAATTAACATCTTCAATTTGTACAATTTTTTAAATTGAAATCTCTAGCCAGGTAGATTGGATTCTGTGACGTCCCAAAATAGAGTTGTTTTTGAAAAAAGAAAAAAAAAGGGCCATCTACAGAAAGATGCAAATTGAGATGTCGAATCTCGCTGGATATTTTATTTTTCGATCACAGATTCGTTAATGTAGCCTGATTTTCTTTGAAAGTTGCAAAATTTTATTTTTCTTTTTCGAATGATGAAAAATACATTTTTCATATTTTACTCAAAAACTATGCGTGCTAAAATTAATTTATATTGAAACGAAGTTCTACAGAATGAAATTTACAATCGATAATGTGCTCTGAAATTTATTTCAGGGTAAACGGTTCGCGATATAATCAACACTTTTGTGTTTCACAGTTCATGAGAAAAATCATTGAAAGAACCACTAAATCAGAAAACATTCAGATCATGAGTAATTGAATAAACAATTATGCAAAATGGGTAAAATGGGAACAAAATTGATTGAAAACCGCAAAAAAAATTCATCACAAATTATCAAAAATTTAGTAAAAATTTGACTAAAATACTTAAAAAGTGTAGAAAATTGGTCAAAAGTTACGAGAAAAAGCAGAGAAAAGGGAGAAAATTAACATGGAAAATCTGAATCGTTGAAAATCATCAAAAATTGCGTAAAAATTTAATAAAAATTGGTAAAAAGTGCCGTAAATTGATCTAAAATATGAAAAAAATTGTTGAAAATTATCAAAAATAGGGTAAAAATTTGACAGCAATTCGCAAAAAGTGCAGTAAATTGGCCGAAAAATAGGTAGAATACTGAATGAAAAAAATCGTTACAAATCAAAAATTTGGTAAAAATTTGATAAATAGTGCCAAAAATTACTCAAAAATCACGAAAAATATTTGAAAATTGACCTAATTATGAGAAAATTATTGAAAATTCACCTAAAATATGAAAAAATTGAAAATAAATCACGAGAAAATGTCGAAAATCAGATGAAAATTGATTAGAATTATGGAAAAAATTGTTCAAAATCATCGAAAATTGGGTAAAAAGTTGACAAAAAATGGTGAAAGGAGCTGTAAATTGGTAAAAAATCACGGAAAAAAGGGGTGAAAATTCACTTAAATTATAGAAAAATCGTTATTTGATAGAAATGATTGGAAATTGATCTTAAATATGAAACAAGTCGTTAAAAATCATTGAAAATTGGGTAAAAAATTGGCAAAAATGGATAAAAGATAGATAAGACTGGTCAAAAATCGAAAAAAAAAAAAATCAGAAAAGCCAACGAAAATTGACTCAAAAAAATCACCGAAAATTGAATAAAAATTCAACTAAAATGGACAAAAAGTAGGAAAAAATTGATTAAAAATCAGGAACAAATGTTGAAAAAATGAGTAAGGATATGTTTTAGGGCTGTGGGTAAATCTGTGAAAGCGTGACGTTTTTTGTGTGATGTTTTTGATGTAACGACTTTGATTTTTGGACTTTGTGTTAAAATATTAAAAACAAATATTTTCCTCAAACATTTCATCTTGAAATCATAAAAGCTGTCCACTGATGTCAGTCCAATGATGACGTCACATTGTTGACAATTTTTTCCACAATGCGTTATTAATAAAAAAAAATGGGTAAAAATTGTAAAAAATTGAACAAAAAACGCGGAAAAACGTTGAAAAATAGGTGAAATATAAAAAAAAATTGTTAAAAAACATTAAAAATTTGACAAAAATGGGTGAAAATAGATTTAAAACATAAAGAGTCGTTGAAAACCATCGAAAATTGGGTAAAAATTTGACAAATAGGGATAAAAAGTGTAAAAAAATTATCACAAATCAAGAAAAGAAGTTGAAAAATGGGTGAAAATTGAACTAAAACAATCGTTCAAAATCATCGAAAATTGGAAAAATTTGAAAAAAATGTGTAGAAAGTGTAAAAAAACTGATCGAAATCACAAGAATAATTTATCGTTTTCATATTGATTTGTTCATATGCGTATTTTCAAATAATAATTACAATTAAATGAAATAACTTACATGTTCTAGTAGGATTTTCCATCGAAAAGAACAAGATGCGGAATGATAAAAGCAACATTTTTTCTAAAATCAAGCCACTCGAAATGATGCCAATAATAGAAACACTGATACTCACCTAAAACAAAAAATAAAACAAAATTAATATAATTTGAACGAATCAACGACAAGCAAGTAAAACGATTCATTCGAGGTAATGAATCGAGATTAACAACAATCAACCAAATAAGAGCTTCTTTTTCAAATATAAATATAAATAACTAGTTACAGTATGCAATTATTACTTTCAATTTTTCAGCTATAGAAATTCGAACTAAAAATGTTACTAATTATTAGAATTGCAATTTTCCATTGCATACAATTTAAAATTTTTCTGAATTATAATCGACTTTTTCGAATAACAAAAGCTCGTAAAACGTGCCAATTTTTGGTCGAAAAATTGATGATTTGGGGAACAGGAACAAGGTACACATAACAGTGATACACAAACATACGACCACTTCGGACCAATATTCCACCACAGTAGGCCAGATATGGTAGAACTTTCACAGTAACTTTATTAAAAATTAAACAATCCATCTTTAGAAAATACAGCAGACAAACTAGCTACCTAGTTAGGCAGGTATAAAAACAGGTAGAGAAGGTGTAAGGTAGGTAAGGTACGCAATACGGGTACATAAGGTAAAGGTACAGTTCATTTTAACAAAAAGCTGCCGATAAAAACCGCACCACTATTGCTTTTTCTTTTATATGTATAAAACATTATTCGATGAATATTTAAAATATACGCCGTGATAGATTTTTCATTTTCGGTTTCGACGAAGGACGATGACGACGACGACGACGTCGACACGCTATCATATTCGTAACTCAGCTCAGCTTCCCCTCACGTCTCCGGTATCGACAACCTGCCCTTATACTCAATTATATTCGATCAAGTACACGACAACTTTTTCAAAGACTCGTGAACCGTGTCTTTTAATCGAGAATCAAAGGGTGCCTTTTTCCCTCGTCTTTTTACTGTTTCGCGAAAAATATATAAAAGAAAAAAAAAAGTCAAACCAAACTAAACACGCCAATCGAAAGGATTTTTTTGACGAAGAAAATACGAAAAAAAAAGTAAAAAGTAAAAAAAAATTCCCCCCCCTATATGTATGCTATAAATAAAGAGGTGACCCAAGACGAATGAATTTTTAAACATACGACCGTTTAATTACATCACAGAGTCGGCTCGACGGACGTGTCCGCACTAAGGGGAATTAAAAATGCCATACGCGATATGAAATTATACGCTGTCATAATCTCTTATGTAGGTACCATACGTAACGTATGCTATATACCTTTATAAGTACCTGGTACTTTTTTTTTCTTTTTTTTCTTATTTTCTTATACTGCATACACACACACACACACACACACACATTGACGGTTAAAAAGGTAACACAAGAGGGGGTGTAGGGTGTACAATATACCTACAGACCTACAGAATTCCATTCATATACTTGAATAGTAATTCTCGACAAATAAGCACGCCTGGTATAATGTAATGTGGAATGGAACATTTTAAAAGCATAACTCGCGTTTGCGTTTTTTCCCCCTTTGTAGGCTGTGCACGGTTTAGAAATGAAATTGGAAGTGCGACGACGAACCTATATTAGGTATACAATACACACCACGAATATGTCAGCTTTTTGAAGGACTATACTTTGTTAAATCAGATAAATGCATATCAAACGACAAACCTGAACTTACGAAGGAGACCGACGTGTTTTTACCTACTCATACCAGATCAATATCGATATCAATACTTAAGAACCTTTGAAAAGAAATTGAAAAACCAAATGTCTACTATGCTATTACAATAATAAATACGGAACCTTTTGAATATTAAGGACTTTTTTTTTTGGCTGCTTCTTTTTTTAAATAATACATAATACCTACGTACAATTTACGAAACATAGTCTGGGTTTTTAGCCTTGAATTCCAGCCACAATAGCCAAGTTTTTTTTTTCTTCTTTTTTTCGGTCTTAGTTGTAAGTAATTATTGTCTTTTATTTTTCGTACATTGATGTAGACCTGTCCGTGAGCCATGACATCGACATTACATCACTAAATCAGTCTCATGCTATAAATGCATACGCTTAGCATAAAATACAATTTAGGTATTATATATTTAATACTCGTACCATTTATTATAATGTTGCCAATTTTTTTTCATCCTTAAATTTATTGGTTTTAAAAATCAATTTATCGATAGGTTTAAGTGCCAAGAGTACGAACATAAAATTTAGGTAGATACTTAAGCCTTTTTTTTCTCCACTGGTGCGACAGCGATCAACTTCGGTATCATTTTTAACGTGAGTTTTTTCCCACATTGATGACTGTAATAAACTATTTTATGAGAAAATTTTCAAGCTCAATTTTTTTTCGATTTTATTCGTCTCAGGTTTTACTCTATAACGTTATGAAAAATATACTTAAAATATTGTGATTGGAAATAGAAAATTTTTTAGATGAAAAAAGATAAATGAAACAGGAGAAAATACAAAAAATTAAATCTTCGATATTACCGAAAAAATTTAGATTTTTTGTTCCAATTAAAAGAAAAAATTAAAAAACTTCAAGGGGGGAGCAAGTAGCTCAAAAGTCTAATTAAGTAATATGTACAATAAGGTCACCTACTAAATTTGCATACCAAATTTTAGCCTTCCAGTTCAATTTGAAGGTATGCCGCCCTAAGAGCGGATAAACTTCGATATCTCCTCTATTATTTAACGTATATGGTTGATTTTCAAATATTTTATACAACTTATAATTCTCTATCGATTACCTGAAAAATGAAAATTTTTTAGATGGGCCACATACATTTACTTTTGTTTGTTCAAAGTCAGTTTTCATCATTTATACCCTTTTCTGGGGATACTCAATGGGTATCACAACACACAAAAATACGATATAAACGGTTAAAAAAAAAAAAAAATTGAAATTTGGTGTTCAATTGCTCCTTTGATTTTTTTTTTATTAAATCATGGTACCAAGCAAAATTTAATATTAAAAAACAGCAACTTTTCTTCAGTCCCGCCCCCTCATTTATAAAAATTATGGTTTCCAACGAAGTTCACACTCTTTTTTTTTATGGAGTTTCGAAATGACCAATTTCCAATAAGTAGTTCCCATCTATCAGACATAAAAAAATTTATGAAGTACTGTAAAGAAATATGAAAAATATTTAAAACTTCGTTCTATTCAATGAAATAGACATTCGTAATTAATAGGAAGTATTTCTTCAATAACACACAAAACAAAATCAAAAATAATCGACAAATTTGATCCCTAAATTTTTGCGATTTTTGGTAAAAATGGCGACTTTTTCGTGACTTTAGCGACCTGGTAGACAGCTGGAAATCCTCGTAATGCAAGAGTGTTTTTGAAAAATCGGCTGTTAGAGGTAAAATTGATATTCCACGTCCATTTCAGGAAGGCGTTTTTCAAAAAAAAATTTCTTCGTAATTTTTTAGAAAATTGTGAAAACTGAGAAAATTAAATTTCTAAAAAACCCTGAAAAGGAAATGGTGAAAATTTACTATAGTGATAAAACTTTAAAAATTGCCAAAATTAGAGTCAGGTTTACAAATTTAAAAAAAAGAACTTTTTACAACATCATTTCAATATTATTTTGCAAGTATTGTGACCTCGCCGTTTGTATATTTGAAAAAAAAATAAAATAAAATTTTAGCCCACTTTTTTTACAATTATTATAGTATTTAACATGAATACTTCTAATAAAAGAAAATCATATTTAGCATTTTCAAAATCTTCACTTTTTTTAAAAAAATTTTTGAGACAATTTTTAATGAAAATTTCATCATTTGAAATAATTTTTAGGCGATTGTAGAGGTTTTTTCTATATTCAATGGCACGTTCATGTTGATCTGGAGATTTAAAAACTCTTAACATCTGTTAATATTGAAATTTCTCGAAGATTTGACTCGTTTTAAACTCTTTATAAGGATTATGTTATTTTCTCACAACAATTTCCAATTTGGTCATTATTAAATTACAATATTCTAATCCATAAGCCCCATGTTATAGATCCACTCAACCAATCTCCACACCTTATAACAAGGTTGAGGTTCCATATAACCTTAGAATTTGAGTAATTTTGGTTCATCGTGTCAAATTTTTTCCTCACTAGCACAAATCGGTAGGAAAACTCGACAAAAAAAATATCATCTTTTTCTTCATTTTTTCCAAGCTATATTTTCACAGAATATGAGCCCTTTCAGGTAAATACTTCGTACCGGCGTTGTATTCAACCTGGTAATTCGTAGTTCCATTTTCTTTTCTGGATATTTTCCTCCACTTATTGTACGAGTATATTGTTGCCATCCTGATAAACTATATAAAGCAAGCTACAAGCTACAAGCTACAAACTACATCGTATTTGGTATCGAGTTCAATTTATTTAGAAGCGTACGCGTACGTAAAAACACACACACACACACAACTACACCAGCATAATAATAATAATATACATAAGAGTACAATGTTGTGTATATTGAACTAGATCGCGAATGAATATTATTCCTTCATTTTACAGGCACTGTACCTTGCTACCTAAACCTACGTACTACGTACGGTATATAAACGAGATATAGTTATAGTTGCGAAATAAAAAAATTGAATTTCAATGCAATCATCGGATCATCGACACGACCAAATCGAAACATATTAAACCCAGTTCGGATTTATGAATAATTATACAACGAACGATACAATATTTCGAATTAATATCGACGTATATTTTCTTTTCCAACTATACACATAAGGAATTGTATATGTAGTTATAAGCTTGATGACAGTTGGCTTTAGATTGGCGGTGTACAATGTTGTGGTACACCTATTTATGCGTTTAATGTAGTGTGCTCTGGTAAAAGTTTAGTAAAGTGCTATTATTCAAAGCGAAGTATTCGTTTGAACGTGGCTTATGTACCTTTGATAGTTGGCTTGTTCGTTTCGGCCCAACTGAGAAAACTATAGAACGATGATATACGATAAAAGTTCAAAATGAACCATTAAGATGATGAAAGCAGTGTGTATCTTTGAAAGTATTAGCGAAATTATACTCCTCTCTGCTGCCTTCGTTATGTAAACAGTAGCTTCGCTTTTACTCTTTAACAAATGATCCAAACGCGAGTCTGTATTATAAGATATACGCACCGAATATCTCGTACCTACTTACAAATATACACCAACCACTCGTATAGATGGTATACGAAATTCCAGATATACCGAATGAAAGTATTTCCAGCACCCCCCCTCTCTACCATCAATCTCGCCTTCGTTCGTATTATAACGATTTGTTCATTATTGTATTATCACGATATGTTGTATGTACATAATTTTTTTTCATAGTTAAAATTGTAATTATTATTTGTCTACGATCAAGGTCGACGAATAAGCTTTGTTTTCATATCTTATTCTATGTACATTACATATGTACTTATTGGTGGTATACATGTCGCTGATTATGCTACCTAGATATAGGTATAGGTAGAGGTACGTAATGTAATTTGTTTGGTATTATATAATCTTAATTATTAACCTTTGGTGTTACTTGAACCTTGCTTCGAGGTGTTTTAATTTAATATTCGACGGTCAAATACGTGAACTGAGATCACGTCGTATGTAGTTAAGTATCTTTTGTGTATTGTTTTCATAAGCATAGTTATCTTTCGTAGGCGAGGACATGATTCTCAAAGGAATGAAGCAGAAATGGATTTTGATTTAATTCAACTCCCTTCTTCTTTCGATAAGGAAATCGACAGATTTTCAACGATCATATACCATTAACATGACTTTGAAGGTAAATGGTTTTCCTCAATTACGTATAATTTCAAAAAGAAATGCAAAAGGGTTTTGGGGAGGAGAAATTGGGGCTCAATTAGTACAGTAGTTTTAGCTCAAAAATAGCTCAAACCCGATCAAATTCATGAAAGGGGAAATTTTGTATAAAGGTACTGTAAAGTATGTATTTCTTTTCGAAAATCTATGCATATTTTGGCCTCCTTTTGAACAGCAAGGAGGTGCAAAGTTTGGTACTTTGGCAATTACTTCGGAAACAACAAATTAAAAAAAAAGTGTTGGAACAAAAGTAGTACAGCATCAACAGACAATCATTTTTAGTCATTTGCATTTTTCTTCAAAAAGTCATGGGCCTTGCAGAACCCATTTTTTTTTTTTTTTTTGAAATATCTCGTATCGACACAAATAATATTCAATTTCTCTTACATAGTAATTCCTATTACTATAAAAAATAAGAAAAATGTAAGACTGAACCTTTTTTCGAAATTGGGAGGAGTGGGGCGGATGAAAATACTGTTCAAAAAATTGCAATTTTTTCACAGGGTAAGTCTGTTATACTAAGAAATTTGAAAAACTAGTCCATCAATCCGAACAAACGTTGTAGAACGTTAAGAAACAAACATTTGCGTTTTTTTTACATTTTTTTTGAGGTGGTCATGACAAGGGGTTATGCTGAAGGCGAAAAGAAAAAAGTGACGTTAGAAAATTCCTCTCGAAATAAGTAAATTACAACACTATGCGAGTCAGATAAAAATTTCAGTAACCCTAAAACTGAATAATTAGCCTAATACAGAAGTTTTTGTGATCACGAAATTCAATTTTGACAAGCATTTGAGCGTTGAACCAAATTTGAGCTTTCAAGAGGGAGGTTCAAAATCCAAAATTTGGCAAATTTTGTGCACTGATGTCGATTCACGAGGTCTGAAATCTACTGTTCGACACGAATACAGATTTTCATCGTTTAGACTCGAATTAAATTCTAAATGGTGGAGGGGGGGGGGGAGTTCAAAATTTTGCGAAATGCGTACAAATAGGTATCGGAATTGATATATGAGTTTTTAATTGCGCTCTTTAGGAATCTCGAAACTATCAAGGTTTGAAACAGTTTTGGAGCTTGGTAAAACGACACCAATATCTAAAATTTGACAAATTTTTCATTTTGAACCTCCCCTTTTGAAACTCAATTTTGGTCCAAAATTCGAGTCGTTGTCAAAATCGACAGGCTCATGGTAAAGGCATAAAGTGAAAATTTCAGTCCTCAAGCCCTAATTTTTCAACTCGCAAAATTTATTTTCAAAAATTTTTAAAAAACGTCTCAATAATTTTTTTCAAAAGTGAACTTTTTATACATATTTATACCCGAAACGATGGTTTCTGGTAAGTTTTTACCATTACCCTATTTTGCCTTTTTTTAAGAATTTTTGAAAAATCAAGAAGGAAATATCCCGGAAATAGATGTAGAAAATAAACATGTGACAATTTGATGCAATATTTCTATTCTGACCTCCAAAGCCAATCTTTCTACGATCCTTAAAAATGTAATTTTTCATTTTTCAATTACGGAAAAATTAGATTAAAATTCACATAGTTTACCTGTTTAAAATTTTCGAGGATAAAAATTTTCATTTTTTTCGTCCCTTTTTGAACCATCGATACTATATTTTTGTATAAATCACCGAAAATAAGAAAAATGACGAAAACTGCCCTAAAAGGGATTGCATTAAATATATTTTCTTCATTGCACTGTGAATATTTTATTGTATAAATCACTGAAAATAAAAAAAATTACGAAAACTGCCCTAAAAGAGATTACACTAAATGTACATATTTGGTTCATTGCACTGAGAATTTGCCGAATAAAATTTTTAAAATGAAAAAAAAATTGTTTGAAACACAAAAAATTTAATTCTTTGAATACCACCGAAAAATTGGTAAACTTGAATATCACGAAGGTGGAGAGGAGGGGGAGGGGTTAATCCTACAAAATTATTTCTCCGATTTTTTAGAAGGCTGTGAAAAAAAATGTGAAAAAAGTGTCACATTTTAAAGACTACTGAAAATATGTGTAGTAATGAAAATTTGTCCTCAATGTTCTTTTTGGGTACAAAAATCAATAATAATTCTTTTTTTAAGCAAATTTTTCAAGAGAAAATTGACGTTGTAAACATTTTGAAAATCTATTATATTCATTTGAAAAAAAAAAATCAAGAACTAAAATTCTTTTTCTTTTATAAGTAATTTCGTCAAAAATTATCTAAAATTTACCCATAAATCTTATAAAAAATCAACAAGACTTTTCTGACATAAGAAATCAACCTTATATTACTTCACAATCGATATTCTATATAATTAAAATCTCTCGTTATCATAATAACTCGTCAAATATTCACGATGCGACCAATGTGAAAAAAAAAAAAAAAAAAATGATAAATACGACTTTTCATCCCAAATAATCCAACTACACGTATATAACAATCTAGCCGATAAAATATTGGTCGAAAAAACGATGCATATTCACGTCAAAGCATACCCCTTCGAAACGCCAGATACATACAGTACTTGTGCATTCTATGGTACACTGTATCCAGCTCATTTATCAAATCACATCGAAATAAATCCACACCAAGCGTTGTACGAAATAACATACAGTACAAGTAATTCAGCTACACAGCTTGGCCCATAGACGCATCCGAGTCATAAATCGCGATAGTAGCCAACGTCAAAAAAAAATTCAAATTCGTCCAGGAGAACATTTCGTTCGGTATTATTCGTAGCATATACTTGCAAGTGGGGTTCAGTTCATGTTAGATAAACTTTAAAATGAAATATACGCGATTCAAATTCGCTTCGGCCGACTTAAGAGAAACAAAGAATACAATGAAAGGAGGAAAGGAAGAAGACGAGAAAAAAAAAAAGAACGTAGAAGCCTTCGAAAATAACTTCGCTTTACCCAACAGCTACACTTTCCATTTAAATAAGTTGTAAAAATTCTATAGCGCCCAATAAACAACCAAAACGGATTCATTCCCGCCGAGAAAATCTCTACCCTTTATCTAGCATCGTTATATAAATCTCATTTCATAGCGTGGATTAAGGGAAAAAGCATACAGCTCACTTTCGAGTCATATTCCTTCTTCTTTTTTCAAGTTTTTTTTTTCCTCATTCGTTTCCAGCTTGTTCCTCATTTCTGCTTCGTATGGTTGTGTGAGTCGAGTCAAACCGAAAAACATCATGTTAACGAATCTACAGAGTCTTATTTCGTCGCGAGAATACAAATATGGTAGATATAGCAGTTTTCCAAACATAACGTAGCATTTCTCTACCCATCATCTTGCCTATTTCTTATACAGTCCTAATTATCTCGCCGTCGGAATAAAAAAAAAAAAAAAAAAAAAAAAAAAAAAAAAAAAAAAATAAGAAATAAAAAAA
>FIZR01032276.1:0-12943 GCA_900060175.1 Ferrisia virgata | reverse complement strand
GGGGGGGGGGGGGGGTGAAATGAGGCTGAAAAGTCGAAACTCTCAAAGGGCACGTCTAGTGTTCCTACTAAACGTACATAAAAAAGTTTCAAGTTCCTAGATCATTTTGGTGGGGGGATAGGGGAGGAGCAATTCTTTTTCAAGGTCAAAAAGTGGAAAACCCCTCCTATCATCCCTCCTAATTGACTTAGGTGGTTGATTTTTGAATATACTATACAACTTTTGATTCTCTATCGCTTGACTCAAGAAGAAACTATTTTTGTGTTTTTGGCCCCGCAGCACCCCCTCCCCCAAAATGGGGCAAAACTGAATTTTAACCCAAGGTCATTCCCACTCATATATATCTAATCTGCCGTCAAATTGAGCCGATTGATCGAATTTGAGCGATTTTGGTCGGTATCGAGCAGAGTAAATAATTTTAATATTTGGTGGAAAAAAAATAATAAAAAAATAAAAAATGAAAATAAATATCTCACGTGACTAAAAATTTTTTTAATGAATTTCTAGGATCCCAAATGGATTTTGTTGATATCCCCCCCCCCCATTCTTGTTGGTCAATAGACTGTAATAGAATAGCTTGGTTTTCGTTGACAATATGACATGGAAAATCAGGCTAAAAGCAACACAAAACCAATTCCAATAAATACTTACACACTGGCATGAGGCTTCTTTTTAGAGAAATCACAAGCTAAACCGAGATCGGAAATTCTAATATGACCGTGCTCGTCAAGCAGAATGTTAGCCGGTTTCAGATCTCTATATACAATATATCTTCTATGCATATGTTCTAAACCTGCAATCAGATAAATAAAAATTTCCAACGTTTACTTATACTGATACATATACACAAAATACACACAGTACCGTACAAGAACATAAATATATTCAATATTCGTTAATACTTCAGCATTATTAATACATCCTTCTCGATGCATTCGTATAATCCGACTTTAGTTCAGAGTTAATTCCGCAAACTACCGAGTAATGCATTTTTCTCTTTTTTTCTTTTTCATTTCTCTCACTCTCACGAGTGTTCGTTTAGTGTAAAAAGTAAATCCATTTAATACACGAATGGTCGAATACGTACTTGGTATAGAGATTATACGTACTACTACTATCTAGGTATGGATTGGATACAAAGTCTCGACATTATGACTTATTTTTTTAACACTCGAGTTCACTTCGAGAACAGCATCTCGAGCTTTTCTCAAAAGTACCTATCAACTTCTCAATGTACCGCGTATACTCCACTCGTTTCTACTTTCACGCTGTAATTCGTCATCATCTGCTAAACACTGGCTGAGATTCTTTTCATTTTCGTCTCATCTTCGAAATTGCTACCAGGTACTTTTCTATTAACCATATAATACTACTGAGTATACCTTTTCGCACATATGCACTTATTTTTTTTCGTCTATTTTTACATCATCTACGTGTATATTATGCTTTTGCTTAGTACATATACTCGTACACGATACAGAACCGAAACGAAAATATCTCGAGTACGTAATCGTAATGGATATGTATGTGTAGTACCGCACACACACACACACACACACCTATACGAAATATACGCAAGTTAACGAGATTTACACCGACGATTTAAATCTCTTCTTCGTGTGTTTTTTTTCCACCTTCACGAATCTGTCACTTCGCTTTTCTTTGCTTTTCCCCTTTGGAGAATTAAATTTCAATTTATCTTTCGTTTTTTCTTCTTCTTCGATATTCTTATTTTTATTTTTAACCTCGTCGTAGCGTTTTCATTTTTTTTTTTCTTTTTTGTTTAGGTCTTCATTTACTGTACACGAGATCATCACGTAATATGTATTATACTTCGGGTTATATATGTACCTATTTCGATTCGTTTTGTATAATTTTCCTTCTTAGGGTAATGTTTTTTGTCATATTGCCAAAGAAAACCGAAGCTATTATCAGCTAAATTCGTATCGAGATATTAGAAAACCAATTAGATCAATTTTTACGCATGTCAAACATTTCTTATAATTTTATTTTATTTTTTTCAATCAAGACTGAAATTATTTAATCAGTTTGATATGGATAAAAAAAAATGCTCAAATTGGGTGTTTCAGAAGTGGACGATAATATAAATGGAGGGAGGGGGCAGTACAGCGGTTGATCAATTATTAGAAGATTTGTTGCGACTAGATAAAAAATTTCATTTTTCAAAGTTTTGTTTTGAAGCCCTCGAGAAGCGAAGAATAGCACATTTTCACCCAATGCATTGGTTTTAATTTATAGAGCAAAGGCTGGTAAATAATTTGTAACTTGGGAAAGGGTACCGGGATAGTTATGGGGCTAGGATAAATCAATGTCGAAAATAAATAAAAATTAATAAAAACGTTTACCATTCTTTTTCAAACTGATTTTTGGTAAATATTATAATTACGTGCTAATCAGAAGTTATGGAAGTGGGTGGGTGGAGGTGCAACGTAGCTAAAAAACTAACACCCTAAAAATGCACATGTAGTACTTATACTAATTCAATATACCAAATTTCAAATTCCTAGCTTAATTCAGAGGGGAATTATGTGAGGAACAAAGTCAAAAAGTAAGAAAATTCGAACAAAAAACTACATTTTTAGGTCTGTGAAGGGAATGGGAATGGGGGGGGGGAGAGGTGCAATCCCGCTGAACAGTCGAGACTCGAAAAATGCACATTTGAGACCCTCACTACAGACCAAATTCCCACTTCTTATTTCATTTTTGGAGCGAAGTTATGCGAGGAACAAATTCGAAACATAAGAAAACGAAACCCCACCCAAAAAATTACATTTCTGAGCTGTAAGGAAGCGTAATAGGTTTGAAAAAGCAACCGCCCCCAGGCACATCTACGGCCCCTATGAAGTCTACATACTAAATTTCAACTTCCTAGTTCAATCTAAAGGGGAGGTAGGGTAGGAGCAGCCCTTTTTCAAGATCAAAAAGAAGTAAAGCCCTTATATCTTCCCTCCCTAATTAACCCAGGGGGGCTGATTTTTGGAAATTTTAGACAACTTTGGATTCTATATCGATTGGCTTGTAAAAGAAAAATTTTTGTGGGTTTGACGCTCCAGCACCCCCTCCACCAATTTTGCTTATAAGTGAATTTTGACCCAAGGTCATCCCCACTTATATATGTATATCTAATCCGCCGCCAAACTGAGCGTATTGACCAAATTAGAGCGATTTTTGTCAATATTGAGCACAGTAAATTATCTTGGTCTTCGAAAAAAAAATAATAAATAAATAAATAAATAAATGAATTGTGAAAATAAATATCTGACATGGCCAATAATGGTCATTACGGCCTTCTAGAACTCCAAAACGGATTTTGTTGATATCCCCTCCGCCCCATCAACCATTGGTCGATAGGCTGTAGTAGTCTGATTTTCATTGACAATATGACACAGAAAATTAGGCTAAAGAGCACCTTGAGCCTGATTTTCAAAAAATAAAGAAAATACGCGAATTGTCCATTTATGAAATAAAAAAAAAAGAGGGGTGTGCGATCTTGTTATATTAAAGTGTATATCTGAAACCCTGTAATGGCACATCTAGGACCCGACATACCAAATTTTAACCATATAACTCCATGGGGGGGGGGGGAAGGTATGCGTGCCGCAAAATTTTAAAATAAGAAAACCCGACCAAAAAACCACATTTTTAGGCCTATGAAGGGGTACAATGGGGGTAAAAAGTTGAGACTCCAAAAAGGCACATCCAGGACCCTTACTAAATCTACATACAAAAATTTTTAATCTCATGGCTCAATTTGAAGGTGAGTTACGTGTTGCACAAACTTGAAAAATGAGAAACACCGACCAAAAAACATCATTTTCAGTATTGTGAAAGGCTGCAATGGAGTTTAAAACTTGAAGCCCCCCCCCCCTCCCGACACATTCATGACCTCTACTAAATGAACATGCTAAATTTCAACCTCCTAGCTCAATTTGGAGGAGAGATATGAGTAGGACAGCCTTTTTTTAAGATCAAAATGTGGAAAACTCTCCTCCTCTGATTGATCTGAGAGGATGATTTTTGGATATGGCATACAAATTCAAGTTTTCTATCAATTAACTTAAAAATCGAACAATTTCTGCCATTTCAGTCCCTCAGCCCCCCTCCCCAATTTTGGGTAAAACTGAATTTTGACCCGCGGCCATCCCCTCGCAAAAATTTCAAATCCGCTGTCAATCTAAGCCAATTACCCAAATTTGACCAAATGATTTTTAGCTGGGGAGGGGGGGGTGGTGGTAAATGGAATAACTACCTGATGTGACCAAAAATGTTCTTCATGGAAGCGAATATATTAACCTCTACCTCACCACTTATCGTAGAAAGGTGATGGGTCAGAATTATCTCAGTTGAGGGGAGGAGAGGGGGCATCAGCCTTCTAAGTTCGTTTCTAAAATAGAAAGTTTTGTCCCACAATTGAAGATTTTAGTTTTCCTGAGCGGAGCAAAGGTAGACTGCAAGGTCCAAAAATGTGCATTTAAGCGATTTTCTGGCCACCACAAATGACATTTTAGTATTTATTAAATTTTCACGAAAACAATGAAGAGGCCCAGCTTTTAAGGAAGCTTGAACCCCCTCATGCTCCTTCTATTCACGTATCTGCAATATTCGACGAAAATCAACTTGAAAAAATAATACCATTCAGTACTTTTTTTCAGTTCACCACTCCCCTTCGCCATCGTACCCAAATGGAGATTGTAAAAGATTAAATTTCAAGTCTTCCATCAGACTATTCACTCCAAAAATATCCTCATTCGGCTCCAAATTTCCAAATAAATTCAGAATAAAATGTTGCAAAAAAATTACCTCAACATATTCTAGAAAAAATTACCAAAAAAATCTTGATTTTCGTGAAACGTTTAAAGCCGAATACTGCGTAGTGATGCAACAGGCTGCAAAGTCAAGACACCGACCTTCCCTCCCCCCCCCACCGAGCAAAGCAATTACAACTATTAAATTTACAGGCCAAATTTCAGTCCTCTAGCTTGATTTTCACGGCGCTGTAGATTAGGAAACAACTTTTTCCCACGTCAAAAATGGGGATCCCTCTGAGAAGGTGATTTTTGGACATGCTAGGCCAATTTTTATTGCCCATCGATTAGTTCAGAAATGAATAATTTTTCGCAATTTTCTCCTTTTTTTCCAGTTTTTGGACTTGAATGAATTTTGACTCGAGGCTATCTACCCCCCCCCCCCAACCACTTCTTCACTCACGCAATTTAAGTCTTTGAACGATTTTGCGTTCTGCGAGAGGTAACACTGGAAAAAATTCAAATAAATATACGATATGTTCGAAAATAGAATACTAGTTTTCTAGGAGCTGAAGATGGATTTTGTTGATAACCCCTGCTCAAATTTCGCTGTAGTAAAGCTGTGGTAATTTACTTTAGTGCGAGCGACAATGTAACGAAGAAAATCAAGCTAAAAATTATCATTTTTCGTCTGCGCGACAGAAAAAAAAAACACGACAAGAAAACCTTGAAACTTATTTCTGATGACCTTTGCAAGAAAACATATCCATTTTGAACGAAGTAAATTTGTAATTTTTGAAAAAAATTCAAGCTATATGAGAAGATTTCAAGGGACAAGTTGAAGACATAAAATTTTTACCACGTTCACATTCATAAAGACGAATCAACGATAAAAGTAAACCTCGTTTTTCACATCTCCACCCCCAGTGCTGTTGTTGTGGTGTCATCCTATGCGATGCTACATATTTGTAAGGTTTACGCACACTCGAAAATACATGGTCGTCGTCGTTGTCGTTACCTTTCTTTATGAAATCGGTTTAGAAAATTTCTATATCGTTAAGACAAAAAGTGTTGCGAGTGTGAACGATACGACCGACGACGAACGCGACGACTACGACGATACTTATTATGGTATATTTGTGAAAATGGGAAAATTTGCTTTCGGTCGCATCGTCGTCGTTGTCGTTGTTACCTTGTACTCGCGTGTATGTATATATATATATATATACGGTCATTATTTCTGTTATTTTCTAGCAAACGAGACGGCACACGATGGAGGGCACGAGAGGGAGGTGCGACGAAACGCCGTATATAACGGTCTTTTCGACGCGGCTTCTTTGTTTGGTTTTAATTTTTAATTTATTTTATGGGCTTCCTGCGCGACGCCCTTTGCTCGTTTGGTTTCTTATCTTACGTCAGATGAATTATCCTTGAGATGGGATCA
This sequence comes from Ferrisia virgata, assembly GCA_900060175.1. Taxonomy (NCBI): domain Eukaryota; kingdom Metazoa; phylum Arthropoda; class Insecta; order Hemiptera; family Pseudococcidae; genus Ferrisia; species Ferrisia virgata. Next base: position 6,733 of record FIZR01032276.1, on the reverse strand, counting down.
GTATAAGTACTTATATAATAGTATGGAAAAAGCCGTCAGCGAGAAGAGAGCGCGTAAAAAAAAATTAAACGAATGAAGAGCGAGGCGGGGCGGGGTGGGGCGGCTTCGCTCGAAAGATCGGAAGGGAGAATATCAGAAAACGAAAAATTTTACGAGTATACGTTATTAAGAATGTAGTAATACGCAGAGCTATACGAGTAAGATGGGAGGGCGTACGACGAAAAGCAAGCGAGAAAAAGAATGGAGATAAAAATTGCCTTAAATTTCGCAGACTTAATAGATATTCCCGATAGACTACGAATACTGCTTACTTACTCCTCCTTAAACGACCTCATTACAAATTAAATAATTCGCTTTTCAAACTTCTTTTTCAATTTTTTTTTTTTTTTTTTTCTTGTCCCGTTTGCTTATTTTTTCCATCTTATTCGTCTCCCCCCTGCCTTCCCTGTTCGGTCGAAACTTTAACGCTGACGCGAGCGAATAAAATTTTCAAAAAAAAAATCACTACGAGATGTGGCAACATTGTTTCTTTTGTATAAGATGAAAATTTTGCAAAAGGCCAACTTTTAGTTGGTAAGTATTTCGTTAGTGATTTTGCAAACGATTTATTACCATTTGGTCGGATTGAAAATGAATTGAATACGTATGCTACTTCGTATTATAAAATACGTACGCATGTCTTTCGCTGGTGGCTCGCTCGAAAAAGTCAAGGATTATGTAAGTATTTTCTAAAAGATTTAATCTCTAAATAAAAGAATTCGCGAATGAAGAAAAAAAAAAAAGTAGGTATACTTGGGACATTTTTCAAAACGGATTAGCCAACTTCCTGGTAGTCGTTTGAAAACGAGTCATTCGAGAAATTAAACGAGTTTGAATTCGTTCAAGATTTTAGATACATTGCAAATAATACCTCGATGTATTTTTCACGTTCGTGCGAATTTTAAAGCGAATAATTCGAAAAGAAGGAATCTTTCGCGAAATGCACGTTACAAAATTTCAAAACTCGATTAAAACGTTCATTAAGCGTAACAAAAATCGAAATTTGTACAATCTTACAAGATGAGTAGTTCGCGAATGATTCGTTAATAAAATACTGACTCTTTCGCGAACGAAATAAAAATTTGGGAATATTAATCCATCTACAACATCACAAATATAACTCACCATTGCATGTACCTACACGCGAATATTTACTTACACTTGGTAGCGAATCATTCGCGAACGATTCAGTTTACCATGTAATGTGTTTATCAATGATCGATGAGTGGGCCTTAAAAATATTTTACAAGATTTAGGGTCAATCACATAACTAGAAAAAAATCGTTCGTGAATGATTCAGAACAATTTGAGAGAATCAGAGTCGGCCAGGAAACCGTTCGTGAGTGATTCGATCAACGTTGACCACATGATTCATTATGAGAAAAATTTTTCAATGAACAAAATTTTAAATCATTTTTACAAACAATGGCTGAAGATACGATCGCAATGGATTTATTACAGAAGTGTAAAGTCGTTCGCGAACGACTAGGTCACTTTTGAAGGAATGATTCATCGCAGCAAAAATACTAAAATTAATTTTTAAAGATCTTGTCACAAAAATAATATTTATAGAAGATTTGGTAACAACGGATTCATTTCCAAAATGTAAAGTCGTTCGTGAACGATTCGATTACCTTCGCACAAATGATTCTTCATTGATGAAACGCGACGAACGAAATTTCAAAATTGTTTTCACAAGTAATAAACAAAGATTCAGTGAAAACTGATTCATTTCTGAAATGAAGTCGTTCGTGAACGATTCAGACTACTTTGAGAGGATCAGAGTTGGCTGAGAAATCATTCGTGAATGATTCTTCAATGAAATTTCAAAATATTTTTCACAAGTAATAAACAAAGATTCAATGGCAACTGATTCATTTCTGAAATAAAGTCGTTTGTGAACGATTCAGACTACTTTCAGAGGATCAGAGTTGGCCGAGAAATCATTCGTGAATGATTCTTTAAGCGTTGAGTTAATTCAAACTGAACAAAAATTTGCTCACAATTGATTCATTCTAGAAATTGACACAGACTCGTTCGTGAACAATTTGATTAAATTTGAAAAAATAATTTTCACAATGGTAGAATAGAACGAACAAAATGTTTTAATAGTTTTCATAAGTGATAGGCAAAGATTCGATCACTACTACTGATACATTTCCTTCAGGTTAATCATCAAAACGAAACACCTCGAATCGAAGTTGAATAATTTGAAAGTACGTGGTGAATGAATCGTGCGAGACACAAAAAGTTATTCGTGAACGATTCGTTCGAATTAATTCAGATGAATCATTGCTGGTGAAATTCATCAAATGAAATTCAATTGATCTAATATCACTCATTCATTATTAATTTACCAGATAAACGGAAATTCGTTCGTGAACGAGACTTTTGATTTCAACTACATAAATCTTGACCGCCGAAACACTTCTAATTAAAATCAAATAAGCCTAAAATTCATGCCATGTAATCCATTCCGGAAACAAAAACTTATTCATGAACAATTCGTTCAACTCCTAGAACATGAACCGTCACCGGTGAAATATTTCAAAATAAATCTAACAGGCCTCATACGAAAGTCAACCGTTATTGAGTCGAACAAGAAATAAATGGTTCAACTTCAACCAGACGAACCATCACAATGAAACCTGATTGAATAATTTAAAAAAATCCATGGTAAATGAATCCTACATCAGACAAAAAATCCTTCGTGAACGATTCGCTTAATTTCAATCAAATGAATCATCACTGGCCAAACGCTTCAAATTAAAATCGAATAACCTCAAAGTACATGGCAATTGATTCATGCCAAAAATAAAAAGTCGTTCGTGAACGATTCGTTCAACTCCCAGAAGGTTAACCATCGCGGGTGATACGCTTCAAACGAAAATTTTAATGAGCCTCATATGAGAGTCAAACGCTACTGATTTACACAAAGAATAAATATTCGTTCGCAAACGATTCGATCGATTTCCAACAAGTGAATCATTACAAATGAAATGCTTCAAATAAAGTCCAACTTCAAATATCTCAGGCTTTACGACGATTGAATAATTTTACGAAACGGAAAGTCGTTCGTGAACGATTCTAATAACCTTGAGCGAATGATTCATTACGTATCACGAGTTCCCTAGTAGCTCGCACAGATTTCCTAATAATTTTCCAACGAACGATTCGATGAAAATATTCACAGTAAAATGTTCATCCAAAGGGATCTTTCTAATGCAGTATGATTCATTCATCACTATGCATTTAAAATACGAGTATTATAACCTAAGAAAAGGGCTATCACAGAGCATACGTTCACAAACGATTCATAAAACCAAGCAATTGTAGGAGTATAAATCATTTTTTCGAAACAGAAACTCATTTGTAAAAATGCCCCGATGCCTCATCAAAGCGAAAATTGCTTTGCAATGCTTTGCAATGCTTTTTTCCCAATCAGCATTGAAGAGTGGAAGGGTTCAATGGCGTTAAAAAGTCAAAAACCCCAAAAGGCACATCTAGGCGCCTTAGTGAATGTACGTAGTTACACGAGGAACAAACTCAAAAAAAAAGAAAAAACGAACAAAAAACCACATATTTCAGACTGGGGGGGGGGGTGGTGGTGAAAGGACGCTGAAAAGTCGAGACACCCCTACAAGGCACATCTAGGGCTCATACTAAATGTACATACCTCATTTCAAATTCCTAGCTCAATTCGGAGGGGAGTTATGCGAAAAACGATCGAAAAACTATATATTAGGGGCTGTGTAGGGATGAAATGGGGCTGAAAAGTCGAGACCCCCAAAACATACATCTAGAGGCCCTACTAAATATACATAACTAATTTCAAGTTCCTAGTCCAATTTGGAGGGGAGTTATGTGAGGAACAAATTCAAAAAACTCCAAAAATGAGAAAAAGCGGCCAAAAAACCACTTTTTAGGGGCTGTGAGGGGATGCAATAAAGCTAATAAGTCGGCACCCCAAAAAGCCATACCTAGGGCTCCAACTAAATGAACATACCAAATTTTCAACTTTCTAGCTCATTCTAGTGGGAAGACAGGGGAGGAACAGCCCCTTTTCGTGTCCAAAAAAAAGGGAAAACCCCCATATCTCCCCTCCTAATTGACTCAAAAGGTTGATTTTTGGATATGCTACACAACTTTTGATTCTCTATCAATTGGCTTTAAAAGGGGCGATTTTTGTGTTTTTGATCTCTCAACACTCCCTCCCCTAAATTGAGACATAACTGAATTTTGACCCAAGGTCATTCCCTTTCATGTATATCTAATCCACCGCCAAATTTAGCCATTTGGCCGGTTTTGAGCGATTTTGGTCAGTACTGAGCAGAATAAATAATTTTAATAAGTTCGGAGGAAAAAAATTAAAAAAATAAAAATGAAAATAAATATCTGATATGGCCAAAAATTGTCTTAATGGTCTTCTAGAACCCCAAAACAGATTTTGCTTATGCCCCCCCCTGCTCCGTTGATCAATAGACTGTAATAGCCTGACTTTCATTGACAATATATCAGGGTAGTAAGAAAAAAGTTCAAAACATGCGACTCACAACTCGTACCATAATAAATCTTACCCCCCCCCCTCTACCTACGATAAATTTCTACTCTATCCTACACAGTTCTACTTCGCTTTCGAAATGCAACTCCCTATTGAGTATTCTCATCGAATTTCCCTGCCACTCGGATAAATTTTTTTCACTCCCAATTTCGTTTTTCTAGAGTGTTGCAAAAGTTGCACCGTGGAACACGACACGTGTTCCACGGTTCATCAATGCTACGTCATTGTCCCCAGCGCAACGTCACGCAGCAGAGGCCATCCAAGGACTCCGTATGCGAGAACTGCAGCTATCGTGTCTCTTTATTCTACGCACGTGCGTATACACCGGAGCAATAAAGTACACAGAGCATCGCATATAATCGTGGGTAAGTAGGTGTATATAAGGTAGGCAGAGGTAGCAGGTACCTTGCTACAATCGAACCAAAGCTACTTACGTACCGTATTGTATCGATAGAGAGGTCCATTATATTATCACAAAACAAGTAGTAGCAAACCGTCGTCGTATATAGCATTCAAATTACATTACAACACACCAAAAACGAAGCTGAAGAAAGTTCCATATTCTCGCATTTGCATCCTACCAACCCATCTAACGCCACCGACATTAGAAAATTCGCGTATCCCATTTGCACGAGCGGTATGCCATACCCGTATACAACATGTACAACTAAATATATATATATATGCTTTTATCTGTGTACACGAGCATCTCCCCCTCCCCTCCCCCCTCCACCCATTCATAAGTACAACCCACGGTATAGAATATTGTTGCGGTATGTACCATATACTGTAGCATATCCAGAATGGAAGAACGATGAAGAAACGAGCACTGACAGGAGGAAGAAGAAGGTTGAATATACGCGTACCCGTACAGTTCACCAATTTGCATAAATTCGCTGTACGATTTTACGTACGTATCTCGTATATAATGCCTTTTCTCTCTATATACGTTGTTGTACGATTTATAAAATGAATTATCCGACGCGGCGAGAAAGCGCATACGTATACGTATAATATGTAGGTAGGTAGGTAGGTAGGTAGGTAGAGAGATACACAGATGAGCCAACATATGTGTATTGTATATTATGCTCCCCAGATGCATATCTTTCAATCGATACAACAAATTTCGTACAGCATAGTGATGGTGGTGGTGGTGGTGGCGGTGGGGGGAGGGGGATACACATCTATGGTATTATGGCCGCTAAGCGAATTCGTATAGTCGTACTGGTCGTATCTGCTATTCGCATCCAGTACAGCAGAGATACTCGTACTACATCACGAGGGTGATGTATTCGTATCACGTCGAGGTAAACTTTTTTAATCGTTTTCCGACGATCGACCGTACTAGCTGTGGAGTGTGTGTAGAGAGCTACACAAATGTCGAAATTACCCCATCAATCAGAAACACCGTGGCACAGACTCACTATCGTCGTGTCGTGTCGTGTCGCGACCGATCGTATCTCTCCACGAAGAGACGGTTAAAGTACTACGAGAGCAAGTAGGTACAGGGTAAAGGTACTGGATGGTTATTAGGTACTTACCTAAAATAACCTCGGCAGCGTAAAATCTCATTTCTTGTTCGTTAAATACGCCGTGTTGCGATAAATGATAATGCAAATCTCCGCCGTTCATTAAATCTAATATAAAACACAATTTATCCGGCGTATGGAACGCATACGTCATGCATACGATGAAAGGGCAATCTTCCTGCAACAAAACCGAAACAAACGTAAAACAATTAACAAGAGTCGTTATGTGTGCTAACGCGATGCGCCATGTTGTTTAATAATTTTCTAATTTATCGTCGATGGAATTCGACAAATGTACGTACTCGTACAGCGAATTGTGTAAATTTTTTACCCACGTTTACCTGGTAAACGCGATACGAAGCTGAGATAATATTGTTACGCTCGACTTGTACGTCGAATTAAAAAACCAAAAAAATTGCCATGATTGGAGCAGTTACAGTTACGCGAATTATTCTGTTTCAGTAACAAACTAAACATCGCTAAAGGATGTTTTCAGACTGATTTACAATGCATACAGGGTGTTCCCACAAGTTTTAAGAATATTTCACCAGTTGGTAGGACTGGTAAAAACAAGCAAAAAAGTTCATGTTCACATATAGTCTTG
>FIZR01032275.1:0-38220 GCA_900060175.1 Ferrisia virgata | reverse complement strand
AAAAAAAAAAAAAAAATTTTTTCCCTTTGAAAAAAAAAAAAAAAAAAAAAAAAAAAAAAAAGAGAAAAAGATTAATTAGTAAATTGTTTTCGCAGCGGCCGAAATGTAGAGAAGAGGTGAAGATTTCGTGAAGAGAAATAATAAGTTTTGAAATTACTCGACTACTGCTGCTGTTACTACTGCGATGGTAGCACAGTAGACCATTGCGACCATAAGACGTAATTTTAAAGTGAAATTAAACAACGCGCGAGTAGATTTAAAGAAGACAAGGGGGAATAAATATGATGAAAAGAAATTTTTAAAGAGAGAAAAAAAAAATCGTACGTATACAGTGAAGAAAGTACAAACATGGGGGTAAAAAGCACTCGGGTTGGAGGAAAAATACGCCCCGGTGCAAAGATTAAATGTAAATAAAAAATGAATTCAAGAAAAAGGACTATAAACCGAAATGGTACTTTTGAAGTTTTAGTCAGTGCCGTTGTTGGTGGTGTTGCCCCCACCGAAGGCAGGGTGGGGTACGGCGTCGACATTACCACCACTTCCACGCCACCATCGAGTCATCGTGCTTCGCTGCCGAGGATTTTTTTCTTCTTATACTTTTTCTACTTGCTTCTTCTATGGTCATTGGAGTGAAAAAATTTTTAATTAAATTTTTATACAAAAGTGTGCTTAAATGTGAAAGGCGCGAGTTAAAAGAAATAATTGTTTTATCTAAATAAAACGTTTAACTCGCGCTAACTTCTTTCTATTTCTTTTGCCATCAGCCTACATCCAGGCTGTATCTTATAAGCTCGACTAAAGCAGAGAAGAAAAAATATGAGCCGAGAGAATAGCTCGCCGGTCTTTGTGTGTCCTCCGAATAAATGCGTATTATACTCTAACGAGTTGCGGGCAGGGTACCGCTTGTAATAAGTACGATTGCGGTGTTATTTCGTCAAGCTCGTTGTACCTCTGTCCCCTGGTATCCATTTCGTTGTGTATTTTTTTTTTTTTTTTTAGCTTTGTCTAACTTTATTGTATGTCGCTGATACCCAGTACCCTGTTAACGTGGGCAAAGTTACCGGAATCTAAGCCTTTTTCCTCTTCTTTTTAATGGCATGTACGAAGAAGGACTCAAGAGGTGTACGCAACTAGCGTTATGTGAGTCGAGCCTCAACGATTTCCGAATTTTTAGAGCGGAAGAAATATACGTACACGTGATAAGATACTCGTTCTATGCAGCCTTTTTTTGCGACGTTTTGTTGGAGAATTTTTTTACCCGACTGGTGTAGCAGTAGTGTATGAAAATTTTGCCATAACTTTTGTAGCTGTGCAATTGTAACGCACGAACGTGCGTAAAAATTACAAAATCCTTGCGAGAATTTGTTTCTTTATGAGAGAGTGAGTATCAGCTGAATGATTTCGCTCCTGCCATCTGAAAGTTGGATAAATAGCTACCCTCTGAAGTTCGTTTGTTTGCTTGTTTGTTACCCTGAAGGAGTTTGGTATTTATGAAGTATGAAAGTATTTATTAATTTTTTAAAATGACGATATTGTAGATTTGAAAAACGCTGTGCAGTATTTTTTTTTCCAATGAAATTAAGTTTTTTAGAATAATTTTCATTGTTAGCGTGATAGGCCACTGAAACAAGTTGAAAAAATAGAATTTTCATTCTTGATATATTTATGCCCCTTCAAATGCGAAAATTAGCAAACCTATCTACACCTATGTTCTTTGGGTTGCAGCATTGCTAGGCAAAACATGCGTTACAATGCACAGAAAATCCTGTATAAGGAAGAATGAGAAATATTTTGATAATGAGGCTCAATAACAGCTATCAAATCATCTCCGTTTTTGATTTTATAAAAAAATCACTTTACTTGTTTTGAATATCGTGTATTTATCTATAATTTGAACATAAATAAGCCCTATTTTGGATTTGAGAAGAGTTCGAGAAGTATAGGTAGGTATAAAAAATCTATATGTATTCAGGAAATTTTTCTCTCTCGGGTAAAAACACAAGATTCTCATAGTATGTTGAAATGTCCAAAATCTGGCCCCAGAACTCTCTGTGTTCTATTTTTTCTTTCATATTCCTTTCAATGGTCTAGAGAAGAAATTGATGTCATTTCGAGCCTAGCTCTTCCAGAAAATGGGACTGATCTTTGTAATTTATATGTGATTAGTATTTTTTACAAAATGAATTAGTTTTGAACGTTCTCATTCAAAAATTAATTTGACCCCACATGGGAACCTACAAAACTGTCCATCTTCGATTTAAACGAAACATAGTTATATCGAAAGAGCACATCGAAAAACCCCTGGAACCAAATTTTCGGCTAATAAAGTTCATTTCTGGATTTTTAACGAATTTTTGAAAATTTATACTCACTTTATTGGTAGCCGATAAATACACCAAAAATAAAATATTTCACAAAATATGGTCTATCGAAGTTATAGAGGGGAAAAAAGCAGTTTTTCTGGAATTTGAAACCAGACAGTTGAAAAATTTATGAATATTCTAACTGTTTGGCGGAGAATTCAGGGAACCCTAGAATAATTTTACCTTTGGCTGAAGGCTTCAGAATACAATGCAATAAACTGATTTGGAAAGTCAATATTGGGAGATATACGTTTTCAAATTTGAAATTTTTCAATTCATTCTCAATGTTTTCAATTTGAAATTGACAAAAAAAAAATTTTCAACAATCCAATTGAAAATTCTAGGAAAATTGCTTCAACTTGTTGGAATAGGTCTCAATAGGCGAGGGTGAAATGTTCAGCTGTGGAAGTTCGTATCTGGTGGTTCAAGAGCAATTCAAAAATCTTGCAGCAAATAAATTTTCTGCTGGAAATTTTGATAATGACTGAAACTTTGTTGAATAAATGAACAACCTTCTCAGTTTTCAACTGTTAAAAATCCTGAAGGGAAAAAATTTCTAGTGCTTTAAGGACACTTGGAAAATGGGATGGATTGATTCGCGTGGTTAAAATTGAGTAGGAACTTAACTTTCTCCTCTATAACTTCATTTGCAGCATTTATAAGGTATAAAGTTAGTAGAAAATTTTCAAAAATTCAAAAATGAACTTCATCTAGCTAAGTTCTGTTTAAATCGGAGAGGAACAGTTCAGAACGTTCTTTTGTCAATCCTTTGTCCAACTACAATACAAAAATCCATAATCTCGGAGTAAAATATCCTATTATACTATGCAAATCATCAGTAAGTTTCAGTCGCTTACAACAACTGTATTGCTCTTGGAAGAGTGCTCCACCTATTACCATCGTATACTAACGAAGCAGCATTTATCACAGAGCCCATTCGCGCTTCGATGTCAGACCACCTGGTTGCAGATCTATCTCTCCTTCTTTTACTACAGATCTTCTACAATAGAATGTCTTTTTCAAGATTTTCAACTTCTCTCCTGATCACATGTTCAAAATACCCTAGAATACGTCTCTCGCGTAAAACACTTATCCTGACCAGTACTGGAGTTTCATTGACGATGAAAATATTGGTTTGTCACGCAGTGCAGGGTATCCTTAGCATCCTTCGCCAGACCAACATCTCAATGGCATCAATTCTTCTTGTATCATCTGCCTTCAATATCTACCAACTATGTTCCAGTGGGTTTCGCCGTTCAAGTTTATCGCACTCATTAGGTGTTTCTTGCAAGAATGATCACTATAAGCTTGCAGATTCTTCAATGGTAGCCATTTCACACTCTTGGTGTGGAGAAGTCCAAACTGTTTGTGTGTGTGTTGAGATGTAAAGAGCGAATTAAAATACATTGAATACTACTATACAATGGAGGAAGGAGTTTCACTGCTTCTTTTTTATTTGCCTCTTACAACAGGCAAATAGTGCCATGAGAAAATTCTGCAACCCGTCCACACGCAGGGATACACTATACAAAACGGATCCTGAAAACTTAAACAACCTTAAGATCCTCTACAATTAAATTCATCCCACACTCCAGCACACATAGATATTGCTGCTCACTGAATTCTGACATGTTTCCAAAAACAATGTTGAGTACTTCGCGTAGAAGAATTCAGATCAGTAACTCCGAATGGACTAAATTATACTCGAATATGGACTTCAATGAAATTCTTAGTCTAGACTCAGATGCTCTGGGGTTCATTCCAAGTAATTCAAATAAAAAATTCACTGATACCTACTGTTCAAAGCAAACAATAATACATAACTGTAACTGGATAGTGTTTGTGAGGGAATTTGCATCCTCAACAAATGCATCAAGTAAGAAAAAAAAAAAAGAAGTCAGTGTAACTAAAACTAAAGTTGTAACACAACTGCCTTACAGATCAAACTTCTCTCCTGAAACCCCCTACAAAAGAAATGTTATCCTGTAAGATATCCTGTCCAGATTGAGGTTGGTATCTGAGCTACTACTGGCACAACCAGTCGTAGTTGGTAGAATCAACATCAACAACCAACACCACACTATCCGTTCAACTTTAACTTCAGTAATAATTCAACTGTTTAAAAACAATAGACCAGAACTGCTATATCATCATCTATTTGATCATCTTATTTACTCAACCTGCACCAAATATCTGGTGTTGCTGGTAGTCAAGAAAAAGAACTTCTACTCTCAGATGGACAGGCCAATAGGAACTTTATTACTCTACTGGGATTATCTTGCTCTAAAGAACCCTACTCCAATGGATATTGACAAATATTTGAGGAGAATATTGGATATGATTCATGGCTGACCCCCTTTTTTTTCAAGCTAACTTAAGTCACTCAGATGATGAATCTGAGCATCTCAGATCATTATGATGAGCAATTTAAAAAAATGCCAATCTCTTTCTCTCATCTCCTGATTGTTTTGTGTTCAAGTTGCTAAATGATTTGGTACCCGGTATTTTACAGTTTTCATTTCCTTCTATTTCATTATTTTACTAAAAAAAAAAAAGTTTAAAATGTACCGCAACCAAAAGTTGGAACGTTCATCTGTATCTCTGCAGGGCTTGCATTTCAAAAAGTTTTGTCCTTGGGGAAAAGAACTTCGGGAGGTATTCTTGAAGTTCAAGGTTTCTTTTTGAAACTATATGCAAGTGTAGTATCTATACTAATTCATTTCGCAATTGTAAAATTCAGCCTTTTTTGTTGGTTAATCAATTATATTACGTTGCCAAAGGTGGTAAATTAAATAGTCATGGAATGTACCTGCATAACATCATTACATTCGTAATTCATATTCTTCGTTGTTCTATGTGAGTTGATGAATTAGAGAGACAAATTGACTTCAACTAGTATTAGGACGACTGAAATTTATACATATCTTTTTTAAGGCTTTTCTGACCTTCTAAACTGGAATTTAACAGGTTTCGTTTGTAAACTAAGATAATGTGTAATCTTTCATCAAATACTTCGCTTAATGTAATGGAAAGATACGACAAAGCTGGTTTCAGCACTGTAACGCTAAATGCAAAATTTTACGTAATTACATATCTAACATAATATGTGAGTACGTAGGTAGGTACTTAGGTGGGTAGTTCTAGATACGTGGTCATTGTTCGAGCAAAATTGTGCGTCCATGTAAGATTTACTCACAATATAACTCGTATACAATGGTATTCTGTTTTCAACTGTTGGTTCATTGCCGACAGTAAATAGACTCGTACATGTTCAAAGCACATAATACAGACTTATACACATACGATATATTTCATATTTGTGCAACATACAAACATGTAGTAAACAAAGTGGAATTTTTTAGCAGCCTGATATTCCAGTGGTAGCTATACTGGCGTATTATGGCTGGTTTGCGTGTTGTGTATATTATGCAGCGTAAGATGATGGGACACACGGCGCTATCGCGTGGTCTGCATTTTAAGGTTTAGCTTTTGCGAGTAATTCGACTCGAAAAATACGCGAATAAACGACCTCTGCGAGTTTTTGCACGTTCAAAAGAAAGAAAATATTTTCTCAACGAGCTTCGGAGAAGTAGGTAGTAAAAAAAAAAAAATGTTTGAAATGTAGCGAGGCGACCATAAGGATGATTCCGATAAGACGAGGCGACTTTTTATTTTATTCAAAACTTCAAACCACGAATAAGTTTTTGTTTGGTACTTGGTTGGACAAGTACACGCAGTAAACGAGATGTTTGTGGAGAATATGTATTTCATCGAGTTGGTAGTTGTACGTGGTTTGGTGATGAGAATTTTATTTTTTCTGTATTTTCATTATAGATTATTTAAATATATGGCACATGCATATTATATAGATATATATACGAATGACTATTTATTATACGACATGTTTCAACAGCCATTACTTTATCTAGTGCAATATTCTAATTTAGAATTTCTTATTTTTTTGTTCCAGGTAAGTGTTTTACACGCTGAAGAAATTATTTGATTTACCTTTTTTTTTTTGTTCAAATCGATATGATCGTTGATCAAAGTAGTATGGTCGATCATGTAAGTAATTTGAATCTTACTTTTTTCAAAATGACTGATTTTTTTTTTTACTTTCATTGATGTGTTTTTTTCTCCGTATAAATGTAACCATTGGGAGTTAGGGTGGCTCGATTTTGAAACATTTTTAAATTTTTTCGAAAACCTAAGAAAAATTTGTTCATCTAGATTTAAATCCAACACCCTCAAAATTTAAGTTCAAACAGATAATTATTAACTCGTACCCTAAGAGCGTTCTTCCTCTTATGAAGTTCAACATATGACACAATAGTGAAAAGAACCCACTGGAGGAGGGAGGCATAACTTTTCTTCAAATTGTACTCTTGGGTTAAAAATTGCTCAGAACTATTCAAGCATATTATTTAGAAACATGAGACATCCAATGAGTATTCAAACCAAAGAAGCGTTGAGAAGAGGGAATTATACGGTGCATTTTTATTATTTCTGTACTGCTTTGAGGGTACAGCATCTCCCCTCTCCGATGAGCTTCTTCGGGTCAAAATTCCTCGAAACTAAAAATCATTTGCTCAGCTCGATACCGGCCAAAATCAATAAAATTTGAGAAACAGGCTTCGATAAGGAGGGGATTTGATATTCTGGACTGGGAATGAGTTTAGGTCAAAATCCAGTTATGCTTAAATTTAGTTGAGGTGGCGCTGAAAGGCTAAAAATGTAAAAATGATTTCTTTCCAAGTCAATCGATAGACAATTCAAAGTTGTATAACATATTCAAAAATCAGCCTCCTAGATCGATTAAAAGGAAAAATACGAGGGTTTTCCCTCTTTTTGACCTTGAAAAAAGCCTGTTCCTCCTCTATCTCCCTTCCAAGTTGAGATAGGAAGTTGAAATTGGGTATATAGATTTAATAAGGATCCTGAATGTATCTTTTGGGGGTTTAAACGTTTCAGCTTCATTGCACTTCTTTAATGCATCGAAAATGTAATTTTTTGATTAGGTTTCCTCGCATACCCGCCGCCCCTGAACTCTGCTAGAAAGTTGAAATTTAATATGTAGAATTAGCATAGTTTTTTTTTTTTTTTTTTTTTTTTTTTATATATTTATATTGTCATATTTTACAAACAACTTCGCCCATACACTTGATTTTTGTACCACACATACTTGAAAGTATACACTGTTTTAGTGCAAGAAGCAAATTTTTAGCATGGTCGGTTCTGGCAAAAATGAAATTTTGAAAATAGCATATCTCAGCTCCTTCAATGTATTGAATAGGCCAACCATTATACTTATGCGTCTTATTAGTTGACGTATCACGCCATAAGGGAAGGGATATTAATGGAGAACACCCAGTACAGATGTATAATATCGAAGGTTCAAAAGAGACCGGATTTGAGGGTTTCAAATAGATGAATTGGGTCCATTTTGATGAAATATTTTCCAAAAAACTAATTTCTTCACTTTCCTGTGGAAAAAAAATGCAAAAAGGCATTATTTTAAAAATACTTGAAAAAGAGGAAATAATAAAAATTAACCAATGGGGAAAATTTTTGAAAATACGGAATCTTCGAATCAGTTTGGCTAGATTAGAAAACTAAGTTAGACAGCTGAAACTCTTACCACACCATCTATTGTGAAGCCGGTGCGTGCCGTTTGCAGATTTCCAATCCAAGCGAAGTTTGAAGTTTTTTGGCAGTATTTTTTTCTCCCTCTAAATACTCTGAAAGTCAACAAATACCATTAACAACAGTAATAATCAAAACGTTGTAATCTATTCTCTAATTAGAAATAATTATAAAAAAACAAGCATCGCTTTGTGATGCTTTTTCAGCCTGATTTTCGTGACATATTACCATCATAAGAATTGTAAAAAAGCATTGCAGGTAGGAAGGGTTCAATGTGGCTAAAAAGTCGAAACTATCAAAAGGCACATCAAGCGTCCCTACAGACGGAACATACCTTATTTCCACTTCCTAGCCCAATTTGGAGGGAAGTTATGCGAGGAACAAGCTTTAAAAATTAGGAAAAATCTACCAAAAACCACATATTTGAGGCTGTGAACGGATGAAATGGGGTTGATAAGTCGACGCCCCAAAAAGGCATATCCAGGGCCCCTACTAAATGTACATACCTAATTTCAACTTCCTAGCTCAATTTGTAGTAGAGTTATGTGAGGAACAAACTCAAAAAACTCAAAAAAATCAAAAAAACGAGAAAACACAATCAAAAACCTACTTTTTTGCTGCTGTCAGGAGGTGCAATGGAGCTAAAAAGTCAGAATCCCCAAAAGACACATCTATGGTCTCAACTAAATGTATATACAAAAATTTCAACTTCCTAGCTTATTTTGGTGGGCAGTTAGGGGAGGAACAGCCTTTTTTCAAGGTCAAAAAGGGGGAAATCCCCCACATCTCCCCTCCTAATTGACTTAGGAAGATAATTTTTGGATATGTTGTACAATTTTTTATTCTCTATTGATTGATTTTAAAAAAAGGCAATTTTTGCATTTTTTACCCCCTAAGCACCCCCTCCCCCAAATTGGGACATAACTACATTTTGACTCAAGATATATCTAATTCGTCGCCAAGCTCAGTTGGTTAACCGAATTGGAGTGATTTAGGTCGTTATCGAGCTGAGTAAATGATTTTAATGTTTGGGTGAAAAAATATATGCATATCTGACTAGGCTAAAAATCGTCTTTATGGTCTTCTAGGGCCTCAAAATGGATTTTAGTGATATTCCCCTTTCGTCGGCCGATGGTCGATGCATTGTAATAGCCTGGTTTTCATTGACAATGTGACATAGTAAATCAGGCTAAAAAAGTAACGCGTGCCCAAATACCCAACACCTCGCAATGTATACGTTGAAATGTAAAAACTTTTTATAATTATTCGCATTTGAAGGTGTTGAACTGTGTATTATTTTTCGCCCCACCATTCAAATACGTAGGTATATATAACTGAATTTTCATGAATAATGGGTTATAACTTATTAGGTAATACATTACATATATACTGCGGTGCGCAATGTCTGACCGAAGAAAGTTCCAATCGGGTTAAACAACCTATACAAAGAAAAAACAAACAAAAAGTATTTTTATGTTTGCCTTTGCACACAATACAGTATGTATATGCGATATCTATCTGGAAAATTACCAAAATATCAAACGCTACATCGTCGTCGTCGTTGTCGTCGTCGTCGTGCCCAGATGGAAAACAATACAAAACGTGGGTGGACGTAAAGCATGAGATCGGCGACGTTTTTTGGTAAAAATTACGAGCCACGTTTCGGTATTAATTTGATAGGCGACTCGACTGGGTAAAGCGTGCGTGTTGTAATCGTCGTACGAGACTCGAATTTCACTCCGGCCACGGCAACCAAACGAACATACCGAAAATTCGGTCCAGTCAGCGAGAAAATAAACGACACTATACGGTACGAAGCTACGAACCAAGTACAGGCAGTTGTCTGAGTCGTGGTCGTCGTTTTTCTCTTGACGTAGGCGGTGTAAAATTAAACTCGTGCAGATCTATGTGTTTTCGGTTGTGTATAAAGTATCCGCATTATTGAAACTCTCCACTGAAATAAAAAGAAAGAAAAAAATGACGATCGAAACTTCATATTATACATACATAGTACCTTTTAAAGTATTCCGAAAAATAAATGCCATCGAATAGAAAAAATTACCATTCCTTTAATAGCACTTATAGTAATGTATGAGGCAAATGTACGAAGATTCAAAAAAACAAAAACACAACGGAAATACTACCAGAAAAAAAGGATTTCGTATCGTAATACAATGAGTAAAACTACGTGAATCAGTCTGACATTGCAATATTGACAAATACGAGATATACACTCAGCTTGCTGGTTATGAAGATGATTTCGTATACCTAGCAGTGAAAAAAAAATAGAAATTACCGACGAGATGAAATTTTCTTATGCAAAGTCAACATCATAAATTGACATTTTTTTTTTTCAACCACCATCGTTACGTTGTAGCTCATTCATGCTAAGGGTCTGGCAGCGAGTAAGATGTGGTTGGTGGTATACGTTCAATGTATTAGATAAATGTCTTGTCCGAGAGAGTAACCAGTAATACTCTGGTAGAGTGGACGAAATAGGAGGTGGTATAGTGCTATAACACGTACGTATCCTTGTGTCTTTTATACCAAGCATGCGACGTATTGTAAGGTACGTTGTTGGCGAAGGTAGTAGCGTTATAAAAAAATACCCGAACGTGACGAAAATAACGAAATAAGCACGAGTAATTTTTTTCCTTCTTGTATAGTTTTATGGTCGTCGTCTTCGCATTTGAATGATATGGAAAATGACGTTCTTTTTTCTTGAGGATTCGTATTGAAAGTAATTCTTAAAGGATTTCAATCACGATGAACGTTTATGGTTGCTTTTTCCTGACTGCCTGATTGGATTTAATACTTAACGCTTTATTGGCATTCTAATTCGAGAATTTTTTCCTATAAATTTCTATAAAATACAGACTTTATTTGTTGAAAATTTCAGAAAGTAGATGCTTAGCTTGGAAGGGCCAAATTTGGCCTTTCTTCGGAAATCTGCGAACTGAGTAGTCCAAATAGCGTAAAATGACTTAAAAATATTATGGTAAAAATTTCAGCCTATAAACAACAGGGGGACCTTTTCAAGTGCGCGTCTCTAATTCGATTCGGGCAGAAACGAGCTAGATGGAAAGAGTACGTCAAAAAAATCCCGGAATCAAATTTTCAACTATTGAAGTTCCTTGTTTGGATTTTTGAAAATTTTTACAGGCTAGATATGTAGCTGATGCATAAAATATTCTGTAAAATATATTATATTGAAGTTATATTGAAGAAAATTGAGTTATCACCTTACATTGGTCCCGCATATCGATATATTTTATTTTACAAACTTTTTGGAGTCTGCAGAAAAATTTTTTCTTCACCATGCTTTCAAAAAGTTGAAAAAATCGAATACGTTGGTGTATTTTTCGACTAAAACTTGGTTACCGCCTAATCTGAGTCTCGAACATCAAACTATCGCATTTTTCAAGCGTTTTTAAGCTTCCAGCAAAAATTTGGTTTCTTTAGTAGTTTCAAAATTCTGCGGAATGGTTGAAAATTAACTTCATAGGTTGAAAATTTTTTCCTAGCCCATTGAGAGCATTTGTAATAGATTGAAGCGGTTTTTCAAGAATTTTCAGCTGCACAATTGAGAAATGTATTTTCGAGTTTTTAAAAAATTAATTTGAAATTTCACAAATTGAGTGTACAACCTATGACCTCTTGAATCAATCTGTCGTATTTTCCACGCGTTTTGAAGCCACCAGTAAAAATTCAAACTTTTCTAGAATTTTTAAAATGCCCCAGAACAGCCGGATATGAACTTCAGCAGCTGAAAAATTCATCCTCGCCTATTAGAAATTATTCTAACAGATGAAAGTAGTTTTCCTTGAATTTCCAGCTAGACATTGAAAAAATGTACTTTTTGTAGATTATTAAATTAAAATTAAAAAATTGACAGGTCGTTCTGGAGCATTTCAAAAATTATGGAGGCACATTTAGGGCCTCTGCCTAACGTACACAGCTAATTTCAACTTTCTAGCTCAATTTGAAGGGGAGTTATGCGAGGAACAAACTAAAAAAATAAGAAAAAACGACCAAAAAATAACTTCTTTGGAGCTGAAAAGTTGAGACCCCCAAAAGGCACATTTAGGCCTCCAACGAAATGTACATACCAAATTTCAACTTCCTAGCTCAATTTGGTGGATAGTTAGGGGAGGAATAGCTCTTTTTCAAGGTCAAAAAGGGGAAAACCCCTCATATCTCCCCTTCTAATTGACTTAGGAGGCTAAATTCTGTACCGATTTACTCAAAACGGTACAATTTTTGTGTTTTAGGACCTTCAGCCAACCCCTCCCTCTATGGGACAAAATTTAATTTTGATCTACGATCATCCCCACTCATATATGTTTAATTCACCGATAAACTGAGCGAACTGGTCAAATTAGGGCGATTTTGGTCGGTATCGAGCGGAGTAAATGATTTTAATGTTCGAGAAAAAAATAAAAAAATAAAAATAAATATCTAACATGGCTAAAAATCGTCTTAATGGTCTTCTAGGACCCCAAAACAGATTTGGTTGTGATATCCTCCTCCCCCCCCCCTTCATCCTCCGTTGGTCGATAGACTGTAATAGCCTGGTTTTCATTGACAATATGAAGAAAGTCAGGAGGCTAAAAAAGGAAATTCGAGAAATTTAGACTGGAATTTTTTTTTTATGTTTTGTTTTTAAATGGTGTTCGGAGGACGTTACATTCTTATAAGCTGATTTCTTACAATGCTTAAACAAATCAGTGGTACGTTGAGTGAGAATTGAAGGATAAGATGCTACAATGGAGGTTTTGAGGAAACTAAAGTAGGCAGGGCATAATTTTTTTCTTTTTTTCTTTTGGAAAACTGCAAATCAGGGGATCATGATAGTTACGAAATTACCTCAAAAGAAGGTAGTAAAATTTTCAGCCCTCAACCCAATTTTTTTAACTGGCAAAACTCACCCAAAGTTACAAAATTTTCGAAAAATAAAATGAAAATTTTTTTTGAAAATTGTTATTAAAAGTAGAATTATAACACGTATTTGAACCCAAAATGATCATTAACGAGAAGTTTTCATCAGTACCCCTCATTTCAAGGGTTTTAAAAAAATGTCACTTTACGTTTTTTCGCGATTTTTTGAATAATCATGAAGAAAATTTTTAACGCTCCCCTGAAAGGGATTAAAGACATCAATTTTAGATGATTAAGTGTCATTTTTTAATTTCATTCCCACCGACAATTTTCTGATATACTTTACGTATATTTAGATAGTTTGATTTTGAAATGAGAGAACCTCTAAAATAAGATGAATTCAAAAAGGTAATGCCAGTTGGAAAAATTCTATAAATACAATTTCTTAAAAGCACAAAAGATGCAGAAGTGTAACATTGAAACTATCTTCTAATCAATAACGAATAGGTACGTGGTATATACGAATAGGTAGTTTTCCAATAATAAAAATCATTCTTTTCTTTAAAATTTTTTTTTCTATCTTAACCCTGCGTGTGGAATAATACATCCTAAATATTAGGTACTGCAAAGAATCAAAATTGAAATACGTAGACATTTGACGAATGAAAAATCTAGTTCGGCGTCGAAAATCTCATTTTCTTTTCGCAATAAGCTTTATTATACGTAGGTACTTGGGTATGCTACAGAAATAAAAATTTCATGAAAATTCCTCTTTCAATGAATAGGTACCGGTAGGTAGGTAAGCAGCTATATTGGTAGGCAGGTATATTCTTACAGGTATAGTTGCCGAACGCATTCCAATGGAAAGCTCGTTCGGTACGTTTTCATCGAACGTCATCACGACTTCAAATTTAATATAAAAATTCGCACCTGGAAAAATTTTTCATTTTTAACTTATTCGTTTTATAATAATTTTACGTATTATTGCAAAATGACCCGTGAAATTTTACTAGCAATGAACTCTCGACAATGTGATGTACGTAAGATTCCCGGACATGTTCTCAAATTCATTTTCCCGAATCTCAATTTCCCGAATTCGTTATTCCGAATATATTGTTTCACG
Organism: Ferrisia virgata; assembly: GCA_900060175.1. Lineage (NCBI taxonomy): Eukaryota > Metazoa > Arthropoda > Insecta > Hemiptera > Pseudococcidae > Ferrisia > Ferrisia virgata. The sequence continues at coordinate 24,213 of FIZR01032275.1, read as the reverse complement.
AATGTCTATTGCCCGAATACTTATTACCGGAGTACCAAATGTGGAAAATAACCTGCAAACTATATCGTTACAGAAGTTGAAATGAGAGAAAAAAAAATTAATGTTAAAAATACATTCCTATCTCTTTAACATTGTGAACAAATACTCGTATACGTGGGTGCCAATATTTCTATAGTAATAAAAGGCATCGGCAGGTAAGAGTAGTGAAATTGCCCTGGTGAGATATTTTAATAAAATTTAGATGGTAGATGGGTCTCACCAAGAAACTTTCTTAACCGAAGTTTCAGGGTCTCCACCTTCCTAGTTTTCGAGAAAATCGTTTTTTCCTAAAAATCAGTTGAGAATTTTTTTCTCAAAATTGAGTCTATCGATTTCATCGAAATGGCTTTTCATGAGAAAATCGACAGTTTCCCCCTCAATTTTTTCCCATTACAATTATGAAAATTGAAAAAAAAAAACATTGCGGGTAGGAAGGGTTCAATGGAGTTAAAAAGTCTAAACCCTCAAAAGACACATCTAGGGTCCCTACTAAATGTACATACCTCATTTCAACTTTCTAGCTCAATTTGGAGGGGAGTTATGCGAGGAACAAACTCAAAAATAAAAAAAAAACACATATTAGGGGCTGTATAGAGGTGAAATGGGTCTGAAAAGTCAAGACCCCCCAAAGGCACATCTAGGGCCCCTACTAAATGCAAATACCTAATTTTAAGTTCCTAGGTGAGGAAGAATCTCAAAAAACTCCAAAAATGAGAAAAAGCAATCAAAAAACCACTTTTTTGGGGTGGTGAGGGGGTGTAACGAAGCTTAAAAAGTTGGAACCCCCAAAAGGCACATTTAAGACCCCAACTGAATGTACATACCAAATTTCAATTTCCTAGTTCAATTTGGTAAGGAGATGGGGCGGAAAAGCCCTTTTTTCAGGGTTAAAAGGAGGAAAACCTCCATATCATCCTTCCTAGTTGACTTGGGAGGTTGATTTTTGGATATGCTATACAACAATTGATTCTCTATGAATTAGCTTTAAAAAAGGCAATTTTTGTATTTTTGACCCCTCAGTACCCCCTCCTCCGAAATTGGGTAAAACTGAATTTCGACCTAAATTTATCTTCACTCATATATATCTCATGCGCCATCAAACTGTGCCGATTGACCGAATTGGAGCGATTATGGTCGGTATCGAGCAGAGTAAATAATTTTAACGTTCGGGAAACAAAAGAAATAAAATTAAAATTAATATCTGACATGGCTAAAAATTGTCTTAATTGTCTTCTAGTACCCCAAAACCGATTTTGTTGACATTCCCCCCTCATCTGCCGTTGTTCGGTAGACTGTAATAGCCTGATTTTCATTGATAACACGACATTGAAAATCAGGCTAAAAATAAGCCTGGGTGTCATTTTTTCTAGCTTCTTCCCTACCGAGAATCCACCATCCTTTCTTAAAATGGCATACATCTCCTCCTGTCTTATCGGTCCTACAAAACAAAATTGGGGTAAAAGTTTTTTTTTTGAAAGTTTCTTTATATTTTTGTTTATTACAAAAATTTCATTTGGAGTAATATTTGGGCCCCAAATTTCAAAAATCTATCCTCTTTTATTATAAAAAATATCAAAGATAGCACGAATTTAAAAAAACATCCCAAAACGGTAATTTAAAAGGAGGAAAAATGGAAAGGAAAACTGTTAATTTTTTCACGAAAAGCCATTAGAAGGCCCTATAAGCACACACAAGTTTCGATGAAATCGATAGACTCAACTTTGAGAAAAAAATTCCCCAGTTATTTTTAGGAAAAATCTATTTTCTCGAACCCCGGTGGGCGGGAGATGGTCTGCTGAAACTTTGGTCACGAAAGTTTCTTGATGGGACCCATCTATCATCTAAATTTTGTCAAAATATCCCACCGGGGCAGTTACACTTCTCTTACCTCTTTGTGCCCTTTATTTTTCCTTCGTTCGTTGTAAAAAAATCCTACACGTGTAAATTCCATAGACAAATTTCTTACCGAATTGGGAAATTTTTCAAAGCCAATTTCATAGTCGACTCGACATTTATTCGAAACGAATATGGCGAAAGATTAATACGAATAATATTTATTCATGGGCCAAAGACTTATAGTATTGGTACATACGTAGAAGTATACAATTGTGGCGTCGAAGAACGAAAAATTAGGGTAAAAAAAATGGTCTCGTTTGGTCTTCGACTGTAGAATTTATTACGTGATATTGGTTAAAATTTATACTTGAAAATTTAGTAGTACCACAGCTCGAGCTCAGTGTATTGTATCGCATCGTTCTTGTTTTCGATTAACGACGAGTAAAATTTTACGTAATTAATCGTTCTTTTGAGCTTTTTACTTCGGTTTGGTACATTTCGGTATGGTTTTCGGGTAGAAAATGAGTCGTAATGGTGCCCGATTTTGTCCCAAATTATAATGTGCGTAGCGTTATCCAACGACTGATACACGATGATACACGTTCGTGCAAAAAGAGCCATCATTTCTCGCGTTTATTTTGTATCTATGCCTTTTACTCTCTTCCTCGCTGCCGTTCTTTCTCCTCCTGTAGATCTCTCTGCCGGTGCTTACATCGAAGCGAACGGGAATTAAATTTTCATGAATAATTCCGCCTTGTTATACGATTTACGATAGTAATGCAATTAAAATCAAATAATGAGAAAAATAAACACGCCGTCGTCGACGAATTATTATTCATAAATTATCGAAAAAGTGTTGCGGACGGGTTCGTCCGCGTTTCCCCACATATTCTCGAGCCCTCATGCTGAAGTATCGTCGTTGTTGTTATACGCCTGAAAAACAGCTGCGTGACGATTTGACGTGTTAATCATCATCGTATCATCGTACTCGCTGTGTAGCAAACCTACCTATGTATCTGCTACGCAGTGAGCTCTATTCATCCAAAACGAAACGTATCGATTATATTTTTATTTGCGATTATACAATCGACATAGTTCTCATTTTTTATTACTTTTTTTATAAGTTGTTGTAATGTGATAATGTATCGTACTCTTGAATATCTCAACAGTTATGTTGTTGTGGATAGAGATGGTAGTGATCGTAAAGTGAAGGATTTCATTGATTTTTTGATCTGATTTTATTGGCTACATTGCCAAAGAAAATCATATTATTGCAGCTTAACAACTCCTAGTGGAGATGATGGAAAGAAGAATAGGAATAAAATCAGTTGTAGAATCAGTTTTTGGTATACCAGGTATTTCAATGGAAATTTTTATTTTTATTTCATAGATTATAGTGATGCATAGACATTGAGTCAAAAGTCAGACATGCCTATAAATTGAAGAGGGACTAAACGAGAGCGAAAACCTAACAAATGTTTCACTTTCATACCAATTTATTGATAATTGTAAATTTTTAGTAGAATATGCCCAAAAATCAACCTTCCATTGAATTAGAAAAGATGAGGGTTTTTCTTCGGGTTGACTTTGAAATACTTTAGTTTTTGTCTCATTACTCCTCTAGCTGGAAAATTATTTTTTGTAGTGGATACCTTAAACATTTTTTATTACCTTGCACCTAACTTCTTACATGATTTTATTTTTGCCATTCTTTGAGCTGGTTCCTCACCAAGGTCTTACCTTTATCTTTATCGCTTCAAATTGAGTTTCAGTAGTGAAATTCAACACGTAAAAAGTATTATTTACTCGTGCCTTAGTTGTGGCTTAATTTTTTGAATCGAGAGCATTTTTTGGAGATCCTGGAAAACCCTTGATACCATTTTTCGGAATGTCCGATACTTCTTCTATTCATTATTATTCTTTTCGAAGAAAGCTAAAATCATTCCTTGGTCTCGATACTGACTAAAATAAATCGCTAAAATGGAGGCACTGGGCTCGAATCTAGAGGTAAATTAGCTATATATGAGTGGAGATGATCGTCGGTAAAAATTCAGCCAAGTCCAACATTTGAGGAAAAGGTGCTAACTGGCGAAAATTGCTTAAATTATTTACTCTTGTACCAATTTACACAGAATTAAAAGTTGATACTCTTTGTACTCAAAGAGTAAACATGGAAAAAATTTAAGTGGTTGGTACAATTTTTTTCTCCATTTTTTATCTAATGTTTGTCACCTAAATAATTTTCCTCAGTTTTTTCAGCAAAATTGGGCCATTTCCTTTTTTTTGTTTATGTAATTTTTTCTCACTGATATTCACGTGTTGAATCTCAAACTACGCCATTACTCTTCTTTTCACTTCGTTTTTACTTTTTATTTTTATTATTTTTTCAGTAAAAACATTTTGTCTCATAATCCAACTACTTATCATCTAATAAACTCGAGACATATGACTAAGCCTGTACGCATTTCACCCACTCCTGTACCAACATAAGTACATATTTCATCTGTGATGGTCAAACAAAATTTGCGCCATCAACAGTTGATGGTCAATTATGGGCTGTCAAGAGTTAACCATCAAAAGTGGACCATCAAGATTTGGATTCTGAAACTAGCAACAAGATTCGGATTATCAACTCTCAACAGTCCAGATCCATGAACAGTTGACGGTCAACTATGGACTGTCTAATAGTGGTTCATCAAGACTTCGGCCATAAACTCTTGATAGTCCAAATCAACCAACAGTTGATGGTGATTGGTCAACTATGGACTGTAAAGAGTTGACCGTCGATACTGGACCATCAAGAGTGAACCACCAACAGATAACCATCAACGTTCAGACTACCATAATTTTTCACATCAACTTGAATGTTCAGAAAATAATGCCAAGGTAAATTCTTGAGGTTATCACTTCCCCAGTTCCAACAGAAATCCAAATTTTATCTAAAATGAGATATCTTTTGAAAAAATTCATAGTTTTGTCGAACATAATCCAACTGTTGACGATCCAGACACCAACAGCCCAGTAGAGTTGATCATCATTGTCAAGACCATGAACATCCAGGTCATAAAAATTTGAGAGATCCAGATTCTGATGCTTCACTGTTAACAGTCGCAAGTTTTCTCCTTATTTAACTTTGAAATTAGCTGGTCACAATAGTTGCAAAATGACCTTAAAATAATAAGGTAAAAATTTCAGCTTTCCAATTCAATTTTTTATATTTGCAAAATTGACTTATAATTTGCTCATTTTTAAACATTTTTAAAAAATTAAAAAAAAAAACTTTTTGAATTTTTTTTTTAAGTGGAATTCTTTATTACACTTATTTATATCAAAAATTGTCATTTTTGACAAACTTTCATCATGTCTGCTTTTTTAAGGGGTTTTCAAACAATGCAACTTCTGACGTTTTTTCAGATTTTCTGAAAAACATTGAAAGAAATTTCTTTTGTAAAACTTCCTCTGGAAATGGGTGAAGACATCAATTTTAGATGATTTAATGCATAATTTAAATTTTACCTGCCATAGTTGACTTTTCAGGGGCACAATAAAATGGTAATTTTTCACGTCTTTAAAAATGAATTGTTGAAAAATGAGAAAATGCATTTATAAAAAAAGAAGTCAAAAGGAATATGTTTCATCTACTTCGGTGAAAAGGATACAACAGTGAAAATTGATTAAAATGAACAAAGGTAAAGTATACTTGGCCCATTTCACTAAGAATTTCCTAAAAAAAAAAGTTACTGAAGCAAAACAAATTCTTAAATAAACACACAAAAAAAAATATTCTTTAAGCACCCCTGAAAAATCACCTATGGTTAGTAAAATTGAAATGTTACATTTAATCATATAAAATTGATATCCTGCATCCATTTTTGGAGGGCATTTTCAAAAAAAATTTCCTATATATTTTTTTAGAAAATCGTAAAAAGACATAAAAAGTGACATTTTTTTTAAATCCCCGAAGAAAAGAAAAATTATGAAAATTTATCAACAATGATAGTTTTGGATATAAATGAAAGTAATATTATCAAGAAGTTTGGAAAAAAATTTAATTTTTTTTTCAATCAAGCCAAATTTGAGTCATTTTTACAAGTTAAAAAAATTGAGTTGGAATGCTGAAATTTTTACCACATTATTTTGAGGTCATTTCGCAGCTACCCCCCCCCCACTTACAAGTAATGCATATACTTCTTATAGCAAAATGTAGGGTTGGTAGGTTGGTATGGTAAATACTCCTAATTTGGTGCATTGAAATATACCCCTGTGTTCATTATACAAATACACCTTTGATGGACTTCAGTCACAATAAAGTAATTTACTCTTCTGTTTCGGGAGATAATTATCTTTTTAGTTTTGAACTGGACGCCGATTCGTCTCTTGTATCTTCCATTGGATGAGATTTTTCTTTTTCTGTATTACTCGTATCCTCTCCTTGAGAAGACTGCTCTTCGATTTCAGATTGTTTTAACGTGCGCTGTGAATTTTTTTCAACGATGCCAAAAGGAATACTATCATCTTGATTAGCAAGTTCTTCTTCAACCTCAGACTCCGGCGTTGTATTAATTTTACGTTTTTTTTCGGCGTGCTCATCATCTGACCATTGTGTTTTTTCACTTCCAACATCATCATCGCTTCGAATTTCATCGTCACCAGTATCGCCTTTGTCATTATCATCGATATCAATATCAGTTACCTCGTCGTTAACCACTTCGTCATTTTCAGGTAGAGGTCTTGCGACGATAACATCATTCTGAGACGGTTCGATATGTTTCATTAATTCGTTAATTCGGTTTTCGTCCGTTGACGTCTCATCTTCGGTAGCTTCTTCTATACGACTTATGCTATGTGGCAATGGATGACGTTCACGCGTAGCCAACTCAAAAAATTTCAGTAAAACATTCTCTTTGATGGGTTGTGAATTCAACCGTTTGCGATTATTGTACGATGGAAATTGGTACAAATTTAGATCTTTCATTCTCTTCGGTTCTTTTTTGTAAAAAAGTCCCATCAGTTTACGTAACAATTTAGGGTTAGTTTTGCAAACGTAAATATATTTTGATAATTTTGAGGTATTCGTGAACTGCAATTCTTCCCATCCCCAGCTTGATGTGACATCTTCTTTGCACAGTTTGTCTTTCGGATCGAAGTACGGATTGTTGTGGATTACAATTGTGGCCGAATACCAACAAGTGTCTTCTTTCGGGCAGTTGGCTGGTTTGTATTTGACGACTTTGTAAAGAATATCTGGCACTGGTATTATTTTGTCATCCATATCCAAATATACATCGATTTCAGATGTCTTCCAGAAACGATTTTTTTTCCTCGGAAGTTTTAGTTGATCTTTTACTCCGGATATGATATGTAAGCCTATTTCTTTTACCTTTGTTTGGATGAAAAATAAATCGATTAGTTTTAAATTTTGGTTTTAAATTCAATAAGTAGATAGAATTGTAGATGTGTACTCGAAATAAAGCGTAAAGGAATTTTTCTAATCTCTTCATTGTTAATTCTAACGTACTGCTCCAGATTGGTACAGTGGCCATGTTAGAACATAATAAATAGTTCAGTGTACCGAAATGGAACTGATCTACTGGTATCAGAAGCCATTTTGTAAGACATGTTGATGCACACGCTAACTCAGACGATTCGTTAGGAATTTCTATATCTTTGAATATTTCATCTTGATTTTCCTGCTCTCATAAAAAAGTCCTGTGAAATGATTGTTAGAGAATTTTTTTTATTAATAACTATCTAGATGGCTAATGGATTACTTTTTTATATAAATAGTCCACATCGAGATCATCGTACGCATCTTCGAGCAAATCATACATTCTACAGGACCAAGCTATTGGCCATTTGTTATTGTTGCGAATCTGGTAGGTGATTCTTTTCGGAGTTTTTTGTATGAAATCGAAATTAATCTTGAATAAGCGTATCCACATGAAATTCTGTAATCAGTATTGAATTATAGATAAATTTGACTGTGCAAACGTTTACTAAGTATAAAAAAGCAGCCTAATTTTCGTGGGATATTGTAATCGTGTAAATTGAAAACGCGATGCTATTTTCCTAATTAGTGATAAAGATAGGAGAGGTTTAATGCGGCTGAAAAAATGAAACTCTCAAAAGCAGTTTTAGGACCCCCCCCCCCTCTACATATACATACCAAATTTCAACTTTCTAGCTCAATTTGGAGCGAAGTTATGCGAAGAATAAACTCAAAATATTAGAAAAATCGACCAAAACCTAAATTTTTGGCACTGTGAAGGGGTGTAATGAGGCTGAAAAGTTCAGACCGCCAAAAAAATACATTTAGAGCTTCTATTAAATGTACGTGCTAAATTTCAATTTCCTAGGTCAATATGGTGTGGACATAGGAGAGGAATAGCCATTTTTCGAAGTTGAATAGGAGGAAGCCTCTGACATCCCCGCCTCCTAATTGATATTGGATGTTGATTTTTGGATTTGTTATACAACTTTGGATTCTTTATCACTTGGCTTAAAAAAAAAAAACAAATTTAGCGTTTATGGCCCTTCAGCACCACCTCCCCCCAATTTGGACATAGCTGAATTTTTACTCAAGGTTGTCCCTCCTCATATATATCTTATCTGCTGCCAAACTGGAAAATCGAGCGTGTAAATTTTAAGAAATATCAACGCGGAGGACACAGTTTCGGACCAAGGCTATAGCTGGATAAGAAGGACGAATTGCCCTTGGGTCTCAGAATTCAAATTTTTCAAGAGACTAGACACTGGTAAAACATGATTTTTAAGCCTATTCGTGAGCTCGAGTAGAGTAAACGATTTTAGTTTTCGGGCAGAGAAAAGTAAAATAAAAATAAATATCTGACATGGTCCAAAAATCGTCGTAATGGTCGTCTAGCATCCCAAAAGGGATTTTGTTGATACCCCCCCCCCCCCCCCCATCCACAAAAATCGTCGTAATGGTCGTCTAGCATCCCAAAAGGGATTTTGTTGATCCCCCCCCCCCCCATCCATCCACTGTAATTCGATAGACTGTAATAGCCTGGTTTTCATTGACAATGTGATATAGAAAATTTGGTTAAAATATAATTATTAGAATTCAAAATTAATCAGCGATAAGGGCAGAGGAGGGGGAGCAATATGGTTAAAAATTCGACATTATCAAAAAGCACATCTAGGATCCATATTAAATCTACATACCTAATTTCAATCTCCTTGCTCAATTATTGAAGGGGAGTTATGCGATGAACAAACTCAATAAAATAAGAACAACCGACAAAAAACAATCTTTTAGGGGCTGTAAGCGGGTACAATAAGATTAAAAAGTTGTGACCTCCAAAAGGCATATCTAAGATACCTACCAAGTCTGCATACCAAATTTGAACTTTGTAGCTCAATTTCAAGTAGAATTATGCCAGGAACGAACTCCAAAAATGAGGAGAATCGATCAAAAAGCTACATTTTTGGGGCTGTAGGGAAAGCAATGGTTCTAAAAAGTCAAAAACCCGAAAAAGCATATTTATGGCCGGCTCCAAATCTACATATCAAATTTCAACTTTCCAATTCAATTTGGAGAGGAGGTAAGGGAAGGAAAACCTTTTTTGAGGTCTATAAGAGGGAAATCCCTCATATCCCCCTTCTAACAGACCCAGGGGGTTAAGATTTTGATATGTTGTGCAATTTTAGATTATCTATCAATTAGCTCGAAAAGAAAAACTTTTGCGATTTTAGCCCCTCAGCACCGCCTATTTCTCAAATTTGATCGATTTTGGTCGATATCAAGTCGAGAAAATGATTTCTAGTTTCAGGAAAATACATAATAATATCTGACATGGCCAAAAATGGTCGCAATGGTATTCTAGGACCTTAAAACGTCTTTTGTTGATACCCCACTTCATCAGCCGTAGTACGATAGACCGTAATCGCCTGGTTTTCATTGACAATATGACGGTGTATTTAAAGTGCGGTAATTATGCTTACCTTTTTTATGTCTCCGTCATGCCAAAAAGTCGTTTCTTCTCCCACAATATAACGATATATTTCTTTCATTACTAGTTTCACTTTCTTTGGTAATTTCTTCATGTATTCGAAAAGTTTCTCTGTTGGAATGTAATTTTTGCGTTCGTAAGTCAAATGAAACAAATGCGTATCTTCCATCGAGAAGTAGATCTATTTTTAGGGATAGAATAAAATGATCGGAATTAGGAAATACCGCCATTCATTTGTTTTAGAAATGTGGTCAACGTTGTTAGTAAAGTTATGAAAAGTTGTAGGCTTTGGATGAAATTACTCACCTCATAACCAAATTCAAATGCAAAATTTTTCTTATTAAAAAGTATCGAAATTCTAAATGATTTTTCGCATATATTTTTTTCGAATTTCGCCATTTCTAAAGTTTGCTTTTTAGTGCAAGTTTTCTGAACGAACAAGGCGCTCTTGTTGAATGCATTTTCTTTTATGAAATCATAATCAGCTTGGCTTTCTGCAGGACAAGCGCTGGCCCAAGCGCCGCAGTACGAATCAGTCGATATTGTCGATGGTACATCGTAAAGCGTGCTATCGTATCTATCGAAGATCAAGGCTGTAAAAACAATTACAATGAAATATATGCTGAAAATTTTTCCAAGCACTGTCATTGTTCGATATAAATTTTCCAATTTGAATCAACACTTATTGTGACGCATAAAAATTTTAGTAATAAATAAATACATATTTTTTTTGTGACATTGGAAATGAAACTTTTGCTTTTGTTTTTTCTAATAAGAAATATTAAAGCGATCAAAAAATCATCTTTGATCTAAATGTTTTCCTGTATATTCAAAATTTACCATCCTTCGATTTTCTGAAAGAAAAAGTTCTGAGATATGTAGAAAATGCCCTTACATGATGTACGCAAAAAAGTATTGTTTCGAAGCAGTATTTATCATGTAGGTAAATCAGGTATATTCAACTTTTCTTGAAATCAAAATTTTCACTCACCTTCCTTCTGTGCGAACGTTTGAACTGTACACCAACACCAGATTGTTAAGATTTGACCCAAATTGAGCGTATATTTCATTTTCATGCCGAATAAAAAATACATCTGTGAGATCAGGTACCCAAGACTTCACATTGCAATGATGAAATGTTAAATTATTGATGGAAATAATTTTACTATATGATGCCTCTACCTAACTGCTTTCATACGTACTTGACGATTGCCAGGTGTTATTTAGTAAACACCAGTGACAAACGAAACCAAATGAATACGCGAATTAGTCAGGTGTTTTTTCAAAGAAAAAAAAATAATACCTTATGCAATATTTCGTAGTCTACAGGTTTTCTAGATGTTTTGGTGTCATGTACTGGCGTTCTGCTTCGTGTAGTAATTTTCAGTTCTTATGGCGACGTATGTTTTCAGATTTCATTATCGAACAATTATATTTGTATTGCGATATTGGACTAAATTTTCGTGAAGAGGATAGTTGAATTAAAAGCTATGTCCGATGGCTCCATAAATATTTAAATATGTTTCTGATAGTCTCTGGTCAAATGCCTTTTTAGCATAATTTTCCAAGAGAAATGAACAGTATCCGGGTTTCATAAAAAAAACTACTAAAATTATTTTTTAGCTTGTCAAATATCTATTTTTTGGTCTTTCTTCTTCATTGTAAGACTGAAATCAACTATTCAGCTCGATAGTGAAGTGACCAAAATCGCTCAGATTTGGCTGGTGAGCAGAGATTATCAGTAGATCAGGAATAACTGTGGATGACCTTTGATCAATATTCAATTAGGTATATGAAAAATTTAAGGAAAGGTTGTCGTGAAACAATAATCAGTCGTCTGTGAACCACTCGATAAAAAATCAAGCGTTGTGCAACACATTCAAAAATTAGCTTCTTACGTCAACTAAAAAGGAAAATACAGAGGTCTTCTGTGAAATTTATAAAAATAGAAAGAAGGAAGGAGGAGGGGGAAATATGAATAGAATAACGATCATTAATAATATTAGAAAGCATAATGTTTATTAATAGTAAATAATTAAATGTTAAGGTCAATATTTTACAGGGATGAGGTTTCTTTTTACAGTTCTTGAGGGAGGCAGGTGGGCAGGATGGAGAGCTCATTGACACCATCTACAAAAATTAAAGCACGCCTGAGTACCACAAATAAATTTACTCAGGCATACGACTATTTGACAAGCAGAAATGAATATTAATCGCCTACGGAAGGTCAATTAATACACCTGTCTCGTGATGCAGTGTCAGGCTAGCCTACTGCCATCACACTGTCGTTTAGGTAGGGCAGCTGACCCTCCATGACGACCAGCGCAGAGTGCTGCATGCAAGTACAAGGCCCCGATCTCAGACCAGCGCAGAGTGCTGCATGCAAGTACAGGGCCCCGGTCCCAGACTAGCTACTGTACCTTGCCACCTGGTACTCCAATTTGAGTAACCTAGGCTGCATGTCACATTTTCGCCTGGGCCATTGGCCCCGCATAATGAACATACAACAGCACCCAGCAAGACAGTCAAGATGCGCATCCCTAATTCTAGCACTCTATTAAGTAAATAAGCTCATGGACTTATATAATAAGGTACTCTGTGAGTAAAATCAACTTGGATTCAACTCACCAATAGTATGAAACCTGACAATGGACCGCACTTCGTACACCACACTAAACACAAATCATGTAACACTGGCACATGAACAATAACAGACTCTCTCCACGAAGCACAATATTCGAATAAATGGATCGTGTCGTCGTCACCTTAAACCAGTCGCATCCCTTAGCCAGACACCCCTCTGTCCGCACTAAGATGGACAATAGGCCTATTATGTGGGTACGATCCTGTACGCTTACCATTATCAGGCGAAAAAGGGTGAAAGAAGTTATATGCAACAGCAAACGTAATGCTTGCTTTCACCGACATACACCTTGCATAAGCAGGGTTTACAAAAAATCCTACTAAGGGGTACTCCTTATTCGGAGAAATTTTACCTTTATTTACACTTCTCTCTCCATAACGCTGAAAAAAGCTGATTCCTTATCCAGCGCTCTCTCCTTCCCCACAATTGAGTCGTAGATCCAAGACTTGTCATGTAGATTTAGCAGGTGTCCTGAATATTAGGGTATCCCTTATTTTGCAAAAGTAGGAATTTCAAAACGCACACCACGTAGATTTGTAGCCTGATTTTATATGTCATATTATCGATGAAAACCAGGCTATTACAGTCTTCCGACCAACGACAAATCGGATGACCTGTGGTAAAAATTCAGTTTTACCCCATTTTGGAGCATGAGGTGGTGAGGGGCCAAAAACGCAAATTTTGACCCTTTTCAGGCCAATTGATACAAAACCAAAAGTTGTGTACCGTATTCAAAAATCATCCTCCCCAGTCAATTAAGAGGGGAGATATGAGGGTTTACCTCTTTCTGACCATGAAAAAGGGCTGTTCCTTCCCTATCGTTCCATCAAATTGAGCTAAGAAGTTGAAATTTGATGCGTACATTCAGTTGGAGCTCTAAATAACTTATTTGTAGCTTCGTTTGATTCTATAAAAGAATGAAATCGTCGGAAAGAAAACGATGAAAGGTGTCGAGGTAGGGTACTATAAAATGTAATAGACTTTAAATGGTGAAGAAATCGAAGAAAAAACAAATTTCAAAGACCATCAAAGGAAAACATCAAATGTGAAGGTATCAACAATGATGAAAGAAAAAATTCGAAAAAATAGAAATAAACAAATCATTACCAAAATTTTAGATAATAGAAGCCTTATGGGAGAATAAGCTACATCAGGTGAACACGGCTGAAGGAAAATAAATTAATAAAATTTTTGAATAAAAACTCTTTTTAAAAAAATCGATTTTACTAAATGATCATCGTTTTGAAAAAAAAGTCTACTCGTCTTATGGTTATTCCGTGCCCTTATGAAGAAAAAAAAAAGAAGAGAAAAAACTTATTACCTAAAGTGAAATTCTTATCATAAAAGAATCGACGAAATAATGATGGCAATGAAGTCAGGAAAAAATGTAGGTAATATTGTGTACAGCGTTATATGTGTAACATCAGTCGAAATACGTAGGCACAGGCCCGAAGCTAGGAGGAGAGTGTTAGGGGATGCCGAACATTTCCTAGAAGTAAGCTGAACATGCTGATGGAAAATTTCTTCAACATAGTTAATTTTTACTGCGTAGTACTTTGCCTGGTGGAATGTTTCTGTAAGCTATATTCAAATGCTTCTACAAACTTGGTAACAGTGATTTAAAAGCTAAAAAAAAATTATATAATTTTTTTCATCTATTCCTTTGGCATTTAGTCAGCACCGCTCACTAATTAAGACTGGCTATGGGCCTGCGTAGGAATTTTATTTGTTTTTTTTTCGTTGGCTTCCCTTCATACTCGGCCTTTGTCGTTACACGAAGAAATTTCGAGATTATAACACTACATTGAGTTTCGTTTTAATTTCGTGGATATTTGGCTTTGGTTTTCTGATCTGCTCTTGTTCCTTTTTTATGAGTAAAATTTCTATTACTTGTTTCTAAAGTTAAAATGAAAGATGGGATTAGTGAAAATAAATATTTTTATTTTGATCGTCAATTTTCTTTTTTAATTTTTTTTTTTTTTTTACAATCATTTATCGGTAGATTTTCCATTTTGCTTTTGTATTGAATGACGAATTTGTTTTATTTTTTTTCCTTTTTCATTTTCATTTTCGTACGGCGTTCATTCCTAGTTGGTCCAGCTCGGCTATTTCTTGCTTTGAAATTCATTACATTAAATACTGTTTCTAATTAATGTTAAAAGAGTAATCTTTTATATTAAAACAATTTTCTTTGATCGTATTTTCCGGTCTGGTTCTTGCGGTAGGAGCAGGAATGGAGGTGGCAAGCTGCGGCGATGACTTCGGTGGCAGCATTCGCGAGTCGTTACCGATAGAAATCGTTTTTATAAAAAGGAAAAGCAATTTTCTTTTGGAAATTGCAATGTGCTAGGAAAACATTTGCTCATTTAGGGAGAAAAGATTTTTAAATATTTCAAATTCTCTTTCTCTTTCTTTCCATCCTTCTTTCTTCCGTTTCTTTTTTTTTCCGCTTTACTTTTTTATTTCGAGATGGCAAAAGAAGAAAAAAACACCAAGGGTCGAGGGTGCGGTATTTACGAAAAGATTTCCAATTGAAAGCGAAGTAAGCGAAATTTTTTTCACTTTCTGGTTACTGCCGGTGCTGGTTTTTTTCCTTTACGCGAACGCGAGCTCTTTTTTTATCGTGTGTTTTACACAAACAGAGTAATTTAAGAGGTTGTTTTTCTTCTTTCAATGTTTTTCGATCTTTTGCCGCTTGCACTGTTTTTTCTCGAGTTCGTCTTAAGGTTTCTATATACCTAGCATATGAATGGGTTTTGTTTCTGTATTTTTTTTTCTCTCAACGATCAAACGATGAAGTGAGAGCTTGTTATGAGAAGTTATTTTAAATACGAACGTAGGATGAAGCGGTGGCGGATGTTGGATGAAATACACGATTTATTTTCCGTCTATATTTTCGATTCGTTTTACTTATATGTGAAATGAAAAGATGGAATTCATTCGTTTGATTGAATTGAGAAAATAAATTAAGATGCTTGTAGGTGTAGATATACATTGTACAGCTGTACAATAAAGTGATATCAATAGAATTATGTTCTACGAAGAGTATTTTAAGTAAAAAAGAAGAATAAATCGAGATATTCTTTGAAAAGCCTTTGAAGTAGCGAAATTGATCAAATGGATGATTAATTCTTCATGAATTCCAGCTATTTTGAGGTAAAACCTTCGGTAGCAGAATAATAAAACTTGTTGAGCAATTTGAATAGAGCAAACGAATTGATCAATTAAATGGGTAGACTGAGTAGGTAAACGTGATCATCAAGGCGGTGATTGATTGTAGTGGTGTTTGGGATAGACATGAAACTCACTCTCCAGCCAGATCAACTGAAAGAAGAGATTGTGGTATAGATAGAGATAACAAGATCAGAGGTAAGAAAAAATTTAGTTTATATATCTGCCGCTATCGAGTTTAAAAACAAGATTGTTCAGAATTGGATGAAATTAAATTATTTTGTAATTTTTTCTGTTCAAGTGCAATGTGTTTTATTTTTCTTTGTATTCATTTTTAAAGAGTTGAAAATTTTTTTAATTTTTTAAATTAAATAAAAAATGTGAAAAAATTCACGTATGATTTTTTTGCGTTTAAAAATGAACTTTGAAAAATACTAAGCGATCCAAATGACAAAGATACCTTGTTAAAAAGGTAGGCGATGAGTATACCAGCTCTCCAGTGGGAGATAAAGAGATCTCTGATGTGAAGATGCTGTTAATACTGAGTATCCGGATCATCCTTTTCCTTTACATAAATTCATTGTAGTGTGCCAACCAGTACCAAAAAAAGTCGCCCAGAAAAACTACGCATTATGATGCTAGAATTAAATTTTATAAATTTATTATTTCTTCTTCTCGGTCTAATATATTGGTGAAATTTTGATAATCAAGCTCTCTTTCTATTTTTACTCAGTAGACTGTTATTGCACAGCTTTCTTTGATGATATGATGGAAAAAATTAGGACAAACCGATGAAAATTTGAATTTTGATATTTTGTTTTTTCCTTTAAATTTTACCATAGGCAATATTTTTAACATCAGTGTAGCTTGGTTTGCAGAGCCATTGATTGTGAGGAGATAAATTGAAAATGGCATTGGGAAGGGCCCAGTATGGCTTTCTTTTTCTGTTTTAGGTTCAAGTATAGGCAAATTTTTTAACATCAGTGTAGCTTGGCTTGCAGAGCCATTAATTGTGAGGAGATAAATTGAAAATGGCATTGGGAAGGGCCCAGTATGACTTTCTTTTTCTGTTTCAGGTTCAGGTATGCTTTGTGATATGTTCCTCTCAATTTTCTCAATATCTATTTGATCTGGATGTAGGATAGGATAGGAAGAATTTTTAATTTGCAAAACAGACTAGCACTAATTTTTAAAAAATTTTAAAAAGTTGAAAAAAATTCTTTTTGAATTTTTTTTTTTAAACACGAAATTACTATACATACTTATATCCAAAATTATCATGGTTGGTAAATTTTCACCATTTCTTCTATTTAAAAATGTTTTTAAAAAGTGCCACCTTTTGCCTTTTTTTAAGATTTTCAGAAAAACTATTGTGGAATTTTTTTTTGAAAAATGCCCCGCAGAAATAAATGTAGAGCATTAATTTTAGATGATTATATGCAAAATCTCTTTATTTCCTCCCATAGCCGATTTTTCAGGGATGCATAAGAATGTGTTTTTTGTGTTTTTCAAGAATCCTTTTGCTTCATTAAACTTTTTTTTCTACAAATTCATAGTGAAGTGGGTCGAGTATACTTACCTCTGTTCATTTTAGGTCGATTGTTTTCCTTTTACCCTCTTCAGGGATTTTCAATAAGCATTCCAACATACAAAAATGCAGTATAAATGGTTCAGAAAAAAAAAAAAAATGAAAAATTGCTTTTGAAGGCCTAAAAAAATATGTGAAATATGTGAAATATGTTCCTTTTCATGCATTTTTTTAATGCATTTTTCCAGTTTTTAACCATTTATTTCAAAAAACGTGAAAAATGACCATTTTTGTTATCTCTGAAAAATCGGCTTTGACTGATGTCTGAAATTATTCATTTAATCATTTAAAATTAATGTCCTACATCCCATCCTG
Source organism: Ferrisia virgata (assembly GCA_900060175.1). Taxonomy (NCBI): domain Eukaryota; kingdom Metazoa; phylum Arthropoda; class Insecta; order Hemiptera; family Pseudococcidae; genus Ferrisia; species Ferrisia virgata. The sequence continues at coordinate 6,647 of FIZR01032275.1, read as the reverse complement.
GATAGTGTTTCCCAAAAAAATTCCCTTCTCAGTTTTTCAAAAAAATTGTGAAAAAATGTAAAAAGTGGCATGTGGCATTTTGTAAAAACCCCCGAAAGAAGGTGAAACAGTAAAAATTCGCCAGCGATAATAATTTTTAATATAAATATACGTAATAATTCAATTTTTCAGAAAAAAATTTGTTTTTAATTTTTAAAAATTAGCAAAGTTCAAGTCGACTTTGCAATCTAAAAAAATTGAGTTGGGGTGCTGAAAATTTTACCACATTATTTTAAGGTCATTTCGCAACCATTGTGACCCCGTCGTTTGCAGATTTTTCAAAAAATCAAACTCTGGCTCACCCCCTCACCCCAGTGTAGGTATAAGTACGTTTATTTTTTCAACAATTTCACTCAATATAGCCGAGCATAGATGCCTAATGCTTACGTTTTGTTTTGTTTTGTTTTGTTTTTTTTTTCAAAACAAGAAATAATTTCGCCTTTTTAAACGAGCGAAACAAACGACGTGACTTTACTGTGCCATTACAGTTGAAGCGAAAATTGAAGAAAATACTCGAAGACTTGTCGAGAATCCGTCTTAAATACATCTTTCAGCTGTATTAATTAGAAGCATTTAAAATCTCTCTCAACTTAACACGACGAGCCAGCTTTCGTAAGTGTATAAGAAAAAGAATTGAAGGGTAGATTCGGCAGGGAACACGAACATTGTACGACGGATGGACGGACGAGTAGCGCCCGTAAATGTTTTAAACGACGGGCTTTACGACTTTGGTTCATTTGAAGAAGAAAAGCTTTCCGAACGAGAAAGTAAGAAAAACAGACAGAAAAGACAAAGAGAGACAGAGAGACAGATGAGGGGAAGGAGCAACACAGCATAGTATATTGTGTACGTAGTTTTCTTAATTTATATAAACGGTTTTCTTCTTCGTCTCAAAGTAGTATGTGGTGTGCTGTGGATTCTTGTTCAGATGGTCCTTCTCCTGCATTAGCTATGACCATCCGATATAGAGAATCCTTCATTGCGAAATGTATTCGTGAAGATGAACGGAGAGTCGTAGGAAGGACGATGAGGAGGTGTATAACAATTATAACGTTCTATCTTTCAACTTAATCGTTCGAAAGCAATTGCGGCTAGACATTAATTAAATTGAGAGTAATTAATCGCGGGATGCGCCAAACGACCGACCGACCTTAGAACTTTCCGGGCGAACGGCAGAGAAGTGTAGCAGAATACAAACGAAAAGAACGACGATCCTTCTGCTTTCACTAAATTACACGCATCATCCAATTCGGCTGCTGAAGCATTTTTGGACTATTGAAATCGCTTCGTAGTACACCGAGACTAGTTGAACGTATTCTTTCTCACTCGTACGCTAGCCTTACTGAAAATGAGCCTGTTTTGTATAAAATCTGTGTAATAGAATAGTTTGGAAAACACGTTAGTGAAATACGTAGAGTAGTATGGACGATATAACATTACTACAACCGCCACTATTACAGCAAAATGAGAGAGATTATAGTTTATGGCGAGGACAGTGGCAACGTATATATTACTTACTGGTACCGTAGCTGAAACACGTATACTTACACTTTACGTAGAAAGAGCAAGGAGACGTACTAAATTACCAAACGTTATGGTACAATTTTGGTATAACAGATTGAGATGAAGAAGCAGATGAGAAGCTGAGAGCGGTACAAGAGGAAGAGAAAAGAGAGTGAAATTAAATTTATCTCGTAATTAGTTCGCGCCATAAGTCGATCTTTACGCGCCAAAGCTCAAGTTCTGTTCGTGTTGTTTTTATTTGAAGAAAGTTGCACGGACGACGAGGACGATAGGAAAAAGCGTAGAAGCAAGGAGAAGAAGAAGCGATCGAGCAGAATACGCGACGAATAAAGTCATAATTTTAAAATCGTTCGTAGTAATTTTTGAGGGTGAAATTTTGAAAGATATAGAGCGTTAACGGATCATTAACGACAGCGTGTTAATAAATTTGCGGTGGCATCGGATGCGGCGCGGCCACGACTGCGACCGTGCAATGCGAACGCCGATACATACGTAAGGCGAGAAGAAGGATCCTTTGCTGCAATAGTATATACTGCGAGACAATGTGTACAGCACGAGTGAGGGATGAAGAGAAGTGTGCTGCTAGTTATTGTACTCGTGATGCTGGTTCCATTTAGAAAATTAACTAGAATGGTGCGGCTCGACGACGACGACGTCGACGTCGACGTAGCAGTACTTAAAAATCTAATTAGTTCGAGCCGGCCGATTTTATTCCTATATTAAATGCAACGAGTATTTAGCGAATGAAGATTTCGCTGCTGTAAGGTACGTATTTTCGTGTTGTTTTTTTTTCGCCCTTTTTGGTAGTATTTTCACATATAGTGCTCGTAAGTTCTGACGTTTTGGTATGTGCGTAAATGAGGAGGAAATGTAAGTAAGTACTTACCACGTAAGCAGTAGAATGCGTTATAATGGCAAGGACACAAGATACTTTGTAAGGATTCAGTATTACGACTTACGAGTTGAAGGTGAAGATGATAGCGGAGAGAAATAATGTTATGGTTATTATCATTTCCAACTTGGAGACGAGCATTCCTTGCATTCAATTGTTTATTCTACCAATTTTGATCTGAAGGTATTCAGTTGATTTTTTTTTTTTTTCATAATCTTCTATTCTTTTTCTTAAGATGATTGCTTTCTTTTTGGATAGTTTTAATAAAGTTCAAGTAAATGAAAAGTAATAAAAATACCTGTAACTGTTTGCACACAGAGAGTAAGCATCGAAAGAATGTAAGTTCTAATACTTTCACTCTGTCGATATAAATTTCACTCTTATTTCACTGTTTCAAAACAAATACTTTTCGCTACACCTAATCAACGTTTCAACTTGAAATCATAAAATCAACCAGGATCACAGTCAACTAATTTTTCTCAACATTTCAACTTGAAATCATAAAATTAATCTAGAGTCAAAGTCAACAGTTTATGGCTCAACTTTGTAAACCTTTAGTTTTCCTCAACATTTAAATATGAAATCATAAAATCAACCGGGGTCAAAGTCAACTAATTTTTCTCGACATTTCAACTCAAAATCATAAAAATAAATCAAGGTCAAGGTCTACTATTTACGGGTCAACTTCAATTCCTCAATATTTCAACTTAAAATCATAAAATCAATCCTTCATAAAATCCGTTCACTAATGTCTGTCCAAGGATTATATCACAGGGTTGATGGTCCACTAATGTCGTCCAATGATAACGGTCAACTAATTTTTTCAATTTTATCAACCAATTTTACCAATTTAACCAACTTTCAAAATTTCTGACTGATTCCTTAAAATTTTATGAGTAGCCTAAGTGCTAAATTTTTCCAAAACTTTGCAAAAAAGGTAGTTTCATAATTTAAAAAATTTGCAATGAGGGTGAAAAGTCAAGACCCCCAAAAAGCAAATATAGGACCTATACCAAATTTAATTTTCCTAGCTCAGTTGGGGGGCGGAGATAAGGAAGGAATAGCCCAGTTTCAATTTTTTCAAAAATTTTATTAAAAATGGGTGTATTATTGTTATTTTTACCCAAAAGAATGAACAATGATAACTTTTCATTTGCACTGAAAAAATTAGGAAAACCGTGAAAAAACAACCTTTTCAGGGTCATGAGGGGGTGCAATGAGACTGAAAAGTAAAAACCTTCAAAAGCACCAACTTGAACCTCTACATACCAAATTTCAACTTCTCAGCTCAATTTGGGGGAGAGTCATGCGTAGAACAAGCTGAAAACATAAGAAAAGCTACCAAAAAATCCACTTTTGAGCTGTAAGGGAGCGCAATTAGAATTTCAACCCAAGGTCATCCCCCTTCTAGGATATCAAATGACACGCCAACAGAAGCCCATTTCCAAAATTTTTTCAATTTTGGTCGCTATCGAACTAAGCAAATGATTTTTAGTTTCTCGGGGAAGAGGGAGGGAATAAACGGTTTTCATTAAAAATATAACATTGAAAATCAGGCTTGAAAAATTTAGTTGAGAATTTTCAATTTTTTTAGTTTTTTTGTGGATAATGTTTGAAAAAGTTATTGTGAGCTACCCGCTAAAAATTTTTAAAATGAGTAGCAGTATCCTCCGCTCCATGGCCTGAGCAAAAACCCTAAATTCTGCTTCGTAGTGAAGAAAAAAATCTTAAAATTCATCAATTTTTTTCCTTGAAAATCCATAATTTTTAATTTTATAACATCCCTCTACACCTCCTCCCCTGAATTCCTGAATTTGAACATAACTGAAGTTTGACTCAATGTCATCCTCATTCAAAGATATAAAATTCATCGAGAGTCTAAGCCCACTGCACAAATTTGATCGATTTTGGTTGGTATCGAGTCGAGTAAATGATTTTTATTTGAAGGGCGGGGGGGGGTTAATAAAATGGAATGAAATATCCAAATATCCGACATGGCCAAAAACAGATTCAAAGGTTTTCTAAACCTTAATCACTCATTAAAAAATGAAAATTCATTTCACTTTTTTGACCTTGCATGAGCTAACACGCTACCAATCAAGTCCATAACTCTATTTTTCAATTACCCTAAACACAAAAGAGACTCAAGTCGGGTATTTCAATTTATTGAATAAACAAATGGTGTCCTTTCAGAAATTTTAATTAAAAAAAATTATTTCTGCCTCTCTATAGAACTAAAAATATGGATGTTGAAAAATTTTAAAAGTCATGATACGGATTAATTTTTAGTGCCTAAGTTGAATTGTGTTTTTGATGATTTAATTCTGTTATTTCAACCTAATGTTGTTATTTGATTCATCGTAACCTTTGTGACGTAGTTACTTGGATACACCTAGGATTCGAAAAGCTGCTGAATGAAAAATAGTAAAATCAAGGCTATTTGTTCATCATAAAAATACTTTTGAAATTCCATCTTTCCTTTTAAAATCGCTGCGAAAAATTCTTTTCAAATAATTTTAATTTAAATGGAAATACCCTCGTGAAGGTGCATATTTTAAATAAAGTTAACTTTTTTTTTAGCAGTGTTCCCGAGCCTTTGAAATTTCTGTTTATTTACATATCTTCAAGAAGCATCAAAGGTTTATTAAATGATATTTTTAATCATATTTCAAGTATACCTATTGCAGTTGTTGTATCTAATTTAGGTGTCTCATTCGTGTACTTGCTCCTCTTCCACCCACTACTCATTCACATAACTAAAATTCCATTGTACCAATTCGTTAGACGACAATATAAATCGTAAATGTTACCAGCGGTTAGAAGATAGGAGGCAAGTTAGGGTACAGTCACGATCGCTGGCGTTGGTTCATTCGGCGTTAATGAAATTGCATACACAATCGCCGTAAATTACGCGACCTTCTACGGCCTAATCTTTCTCCTATTTATTATACGTATTGTTAACTGCATCACTCGTGAGTAATTATTTCGCTTGGCTATGTTTAAATTTATTTGTCGTCGTACCGCATTATGTTAATTATTTATGCCAGTTGAATTTTGAAAAATACAGCGACAGACTGATCTAAACAGATCTACATTTTTAATTCAACTCGTAGTTTTCAATTCGTTACACGATGCCAGTTTATCGGCAGTGCGAGTAGTGTTTATTTAACCGAAGTTTATGCAATAAATAAATGTATAGATAATGCGATACTCGTTTCTGCTCGTTTTACTCTCATACCCCTTCTCCTTACTGCACCTTCGCAATACGACACGACGTGGCGTTACTTTGTAAATTAGCCTAGAGCGAGACGTGCCTGCATCCTTTGCACTGTTTAAACGGTAATTAGTAAATGAAAAATTAGCGACTGTAAGGGTGGCCAGGTGAAGAGAGTAAGGGGTAGGGTCGCAACGTGTTGCAGTACACCTCACCGTAGATGTACGTAAATGATAAGACGGTAGCAGTTCTACAAAGCCGGATACTCTCCACTATTCCATTCTCCCCTTTTTCGGTTTCATTTCGTAATTTTGTCTGGCTCGGCTCGTTAAAATGTGTCCTACTCGTGTAGTTAATGTTGCCTCGGAGCCGATATAGGTGTAGTTTATGGTGCCATAGGGAGACATGGACGAGCAGAAATTGGAAACGTGAAATAAGGGTTCTGGAGCAAACAGAGAAATTCTGGGTTCTGACTATTTTTCGAAATTATAGCGAATATTTACGAGAATAATTAAAGAGTTGCAGAAAATTTGTGGAAAAAAATGCACGTAAATGCATATTTAGAGAAAAGACCCTCGCTAGCTAGGCTGTGATTGAATAAGGTACTAATGAAGTATACTTTTTATTTCCTCTTACAAACCAAAGGTAGAATTCATTCTAGGTAATGGTACGGAAAAAATTCCCATGAAAGATTTTTTCCATGGAACATGTCCGGTAGACGTCCATATCATCAGTAAGGTCTCAATCGCCTACGACCATATTGCACCTAAAAGAGCGCGCCATCTATCACGATCCCATGCCTGTGAAGCAGCTCTTACCACACAGCCCATTCGTGTCAGATCACCTGGTTGGAGATTAGGGTGGGTCAAAAAAAACGATTATTTTTTTTCACTTGGTACCCTGAAAAACTGGTTGGTAGACACCTCAAAAAAATTCTCTCCACGTATGAGCTCTTAATTTTAATAGGAACGTCCTCCG
>FIZR01032274.1:0-14880 GCA_900060175.1 Ferrisia virgata | reverse complement strand
GAGTTGTTTATGGAGAAGTCGTGGATATATGTGATCACTATTTTGATTGCATATAGTTCGGCTGAAACAATGGAGAAATGGGGAGGGAGAAGGTAGAGAATGTGGTCATCTTTATGAACAAAGGCACAGCCCGTCAGATCTGAGTTTTTAGACTCATCAGTGAAAAGGAATTGGTGATTTGCGTATTTGTTTTGGAGTTCATTAAAATGGGAAGTGACTACGGTAGAGTCAGTATCGGGTTTGATGAGTTCAGTTAATGAATAGTTTATTTTGGGGGCAAGATCGAGCCACGGTGGGTTGATATTTATGATATAATATTATCCGAGTAATGCTGAATTTTTGATTAAGTCGATGTCAAATTACTGTTTTTGTCTCATATAATACATATGTATTAAAAAACTTTATCAGTGGGATAGTCTAGTGACACCCTGGCACTGTTATCACAGTACAACCTTTGTACATATTTTTAACTAAGATTATAGTTCAACCTTTGTACATATTTTTAACTAAGATTATGATAACTATTAACCTTTGCACATATTATACCTATATTAATTATCTATTGTACTAACTGATAATCTTAAGTATATATATCGTAACTATCCCTATCCAATGAGTAGTCTTTTTACTTATGTCGAAGTCGAATAAACATTCTTAACGTTGCTTCGTTCAACTTTTCTGTTCGCGGTTGTAACAGCGCTCAGTATGAACAGTCATGTATACAGTAGCCTCTCGATTATCCGACTCCGACTCCGAATTATCCGACTTTGGGGTTATCCGGTACAAATTTATCCGACCCACCAAGGTCGGATAATCTGAAAAATCCCTAATTTTTGATTTTGGAGTGTACGTGAACGCAAAACTTACGTATTCTGCTCTAACAACGTTCTTTTCGTGGAAATCGACCCTACCTACCTATCTACGTTATATCGAAACTCAACCTGAAGTGACATCTAACGAGTTGATTATCTTCAGAAAGTGGCGTAATTATGCGGCAGGAAAAGAATTACGGTAAAAAAGAAACAAAATCGTGTTACAGATTATTTTAAAAAATTATAAATTTTGTATGTAAGGTGTTGTACCTATTTTATCGTGTATAAAGCATTATTTTCTTGTTTTTTAAAAATGTTTTTTTATTTTCTGAATAAATACATCATTTGTTATGCACGTCAATTCTACACCAAAAGCAATGTTTTCGGATTATCCGACCTACCTCCCCCCCCCCGATTAGGTTGGATAATCGGGAAGCTACTGTATAGCAATACCAGGTCTATCACCAACACACACTCTTTTCGATAAGAAAATTGACGAATTGTATATATATACTTCGTTTTCATTAGTTGTGTTCCATGTTCCTTTATGATAACTTTCAATCTAGTCTGCTTCTAAAATATAGGTGTCTTTGTTACCAAGGTATGTAATTTTGAGGTTTTTAATTAAATTCTTTTCATTTCACGACTTTCATTCAATTATATTTCAGTGAAAAATCAAAAAATAAATTATCTGACTTTTTCGCGTACCGGACATCTCTCCGCCCAAATTGAATTCGGATAATCGCGAGTCTACTGTAAAATCAAAAGATATGTACACTTTTTTGGTATATTTTCTCACAAGGAAAATTTTTTCATCGAAAACCAATCTTTGGTACATGCTTTGCACACTCATTTTAGTTATTCACGAAGAACTGAAGAAATAAAAACTTACAGAACTGTGTTGATATGAAAAATTGTAATTTTAAAAAGTATAACTAAAATTTATCGAATTCCTGCTACTCTTGTGAGTTTCAATTTTTTCAATTTTTTGTTAAAACTAAAATTACTCTGAAGGACATGTACTATTCGCCATTGGTTGCAAATTCTGATTTGTGTTAAAAAAAAATTTCAATTAAAAAAAAATTTTTAGACATTTTCTTTTTTTTTCTATTAGTATTTATCTTTGACTGATGTAATCGGACTGAGGGGTTTGACAAATTTCTTTCCATAGAATGCGAACGTCAAAAAGAAAGTTCAGAATACCTTAAATTTTCAAGAAAGGCAACTTATGCTAAGAATCTTTTTTGTTCATCTTCGCGAAGAGACCTGAATAAAAAAATACTTATCAAAAAAATCCTCAATAAACTTTACAAAAAATTGGACCCCGCTTTCCCTCCTTCTGGAGTGAAATATTCTTGGCTTCCTCATATTAGTTGTACCCACATATAATAATGGGTAATCTTCCAATGTTAATCTTGACGGAAATCAGCGTAAAAATTGATTTAACGGTGTTTGCCCTCATTCAAATTAGTTAAAATGATAATCAATCAACATCGGCCTCATAAGTTTTTTATTCTTTATCACCCACCAAATCTAAGAATATAGTTGCACTCTCCATTCTGTATTTGTTCTAAATATGCATTACCATTTTGTCCTTTAGTCTTAAAAATATTTAATTTTATTCGACTACCTAGGTAATTATTGTTGGAAATAATAAAGACTGAAATCACTTACTAAAACGAAGATGTTGGGTTATATTTAAACGTCTACATTCGTTTACTTTTTTTAATAATTCGAGAGCTGCTTCTTCTCCTTTGATGAACTGTTTAATGTCTTCGAGTTCTTCAAAATTCTCTTCCATTTTTTCATTTCATTTCCTAAAATTTAAGAAAATTATCATCACGTTAAGACAACTTTGGAAACGAATGAATATTACGCGTACCTATTTAGTCTTCGCTTCGATAACTTTCACGAATATTAAACGAGAAGATAGGCCAAAAAGTAAATGTATAAGTATTAATGTTATATACAAAGTAATCTTCATGATAATAAATGTTGCTTTGACGATGAGAGAGAAGAACTGCCAAAAAAGTCTGCTAACACGCAGCATAGCGTATCCTTACTATTTGATATCTTGTATAAGAGAAAGAACGAGCAACGTAGGTACATAAAATCAACCTTTTAAATAGGTATCTATTAAAAGTTAATTTGGAGAAAAATGAAAAATTCCATTTTAATTTAAATTTTATCTGTATAATTGCACCTTGATACAACTATTTTTCCACTCATCATGGTATTAAGCCTGTTTTCGAAAAAAAAATTAAGATAGGTATGTACTTAGATGATTTGCGCGTGCTTTTTTTTTTACCTCATCTATTATTTGGGAAGGAACGTAAATAACTAATGTAACACGCCAGCATATTTTCATTTAGTAAATTTACTCTTCGTACCCCTCCACAATGCAATTTATTTATGACTCTGTCGCGGTTTTTTTTTGCTTTTAATTCAACGTTACAGCGTGTGGCAAAAAGGTAATGCTTGTCACATGATATGCGTTCAACAAGAAGGGTATGTTTATATTACCATAACTCACTGACATTATCACTTCATCAGTTTTTAAGCAAATTATTCAAAAATGTCCCACATTTCGGTTTGAAAAATATGTTTTTTTAAAAACAAACAAACACAAACGAAAAAAAAAAAAAAAACGCACGTAGGAAATAAATGGTAAAAAGAAACAACGAACGATCTATTCGAACAATAGAAAAAGTTACAAATACGGTCAAAATTCCAAAATATTTTTCAATATAATAGTATCTAAATTTGTAAAATTTGCGGACCCCGGCAAAACGAGTAAAATTTTATCGTTTTAATATAAAACGAAACGTCGTATTATTTTTTTTTCTGCACGCAGATTGGTCAAAATGTACACGTTTTAGACACTTCTTCGCAATACAATGTGCTCGTAAAACGTACATATTTGAACGTAAAAACCTTATTTGATCTGAACCAACCACTTTTAAACGCGCCAACTTTGAATTATTGCCATTTACTTACGCGGCTTGCAGCTCACATATGGAACGTTTATGGCGAATGTTTTTATTTATTTATTTATTTACCTACTTTTTTTTTTTAACGAAAAAAAAATCATCTTTTTTGGCGAATGCTTTGATAAAATTACGACGCTATGGATCCGAGATGAATTTCATAGCAGTATCTAAGAACGTGAGTTCGCAAAGAAGTATCGAATTAGAAGATAGATTTTTTGGTCAACACAATTACAACGAAATTGGTAAATAAGAGTTGCAAGTTTTCAAATAATTATATTTCAAAAAGTGCTAGATTCTGCGCTCAATTTATAAACGCAAAACCGAGTAAGGTTCGTGACTTGGAATAGTTGGACAAATTTTCACTCTTTTTAACTAAACAAAGCACAACGCGAAATGGGAAGTTATACGTTTGAATTATCAAAATCATATGACAACGAGAAAGCACCTTCCGTTCTTTTTTTTTTCGCTTTCCCACTCCACCCAACCGAGTAATGAATTTTATTTATCAACGTATAACCTCGAGTCGCAAGCGTCTACTATTCACCTTTTTTATATAGACTTTTTGTGTTCCGTGAGATAGGTTTTTCTCGCATAAATTGTTCGCATCTCATACCGGAGACTTTTTCAGTTTAAATGAAATCTTATTTATACCTACTTCTGCCGGGTGAGATAAATTTTAAATTAATATAACGCGAATTTCATATCAAAATTTAAAAAGATCTTTTTCCAACCGAAAATTAAACATTTTATGAATAGATTTTTAAAATTTCACAACCTATTATTTTCGAAGACATTCGCCAATACTAACTTCAATTTCTTTATCAAAACAGTGAAAATTAATTTTTTGAAAAAAAAAGCATTTCCACACGAGTCCACCGTACACATCTGTATTTTTCGATGCAAAAATAAAAAGGTAGAAAGGTAGGTAGGTAGGTAGGTAGGTAGGTAGGTTGGTATTTATTAGCAAACCATTGTAAATTAAAATCGAACCGTTGAAATGCTTTAATTAACAAACTGTCACAGAGATACCGACGAGATAGCTTTTTCTCACTCGAATAATGTAAACGAAACAGAACTTCGTTCCTGGATATTATCAAATGGTAAAGAATTCGTATTTAAGTTTTTTGACGACACGCACTTTTTAAAATAATTAATTCAATATAGCACGTCGAGTCAAGACATTAATCAAAGTCAAGAATTATGTGTTCTCTTTTCGGCATTCATTTAAAATGAAAAAACACTTAATTAAATCGACAAAAAAATTCATAATAGGATGATAGCATTCGCCTCAAAAATTTTCCATAAGATGAAAGGTATATATAAGTTAAGTATTTTCTGTCTTTCTCTTTTGCACTCCTTTACTCAGCTGTTAAATGGGAAAACAAAGTAAATACTTAATACATAGAAGAAAGGGTTTTATTTAAGTAATTTCTGCTTTTATTGGACAGTTGAAAAATGACTAAAATTCCATCAGTTTGAACTGTTTTTCAATTTTACGTTAGTAGGTCTAGGTAGTGGAGTAGTTCAGTTGTTTAACCGATGATGAAATAAGTACGTTTGGTTTCTGTACGAAGAAATATCTTTTCGTTTTAATTGCCTAAATATTCATAAGAAAAGTTGACGATAAGAATTTCAGTACTAGAGATATTGATGTCGAATAACTGTGATCTTTTCATGACGTTGATCTATGCGAATACCTTTTGGAGCTGTGCTAGACGGGAGTAGGAGTTTGGAAAATTGTTAGAAATAGAAAACACCATTTCAGTAGTTGAAATTTTGGCGAAAATCTTTTCCAGTAATTTACTTTAGCTGGATGAAGTTAAAGGTGAGGATTCAGTCTGACACCAAAATTTTGATTAATTATCACTCCTTATCACATATGGGCAGTTGAAATTCAATTACAAAATAGTAATTTTGTACTACTTAAATCACTGACAAGGTCCATTTAAAAATTGAAAAAAAAAAATTCACATTTGTGAAGTTTAATTACGAATTACGAGATCATTAAAATAGAAAATTCACACAAACGTTTTTAATTCTATGAGATCGAACAAAACCAAAACGTCCAAGACAAGCAATTAGTAAGTATACAAAAATCTGAATTTCGAATAAATTACATTGTAAATAGGTTTTACTACCATTTCTTAGGTTAAAACGTTTCATTGTTTCAGGAAACATTTCCTTGTCGATATCTAGTAGTGTTCTGCGGTGTTTTTTCTTGGCCAGTGATAAGATACAGGAGTAACAGGTGCTAAATCCCGTCTCTAAAAAGCACATCTAGGACCTGTAGCAAATTCCAATCCCATACCTTAATTAGGAGGGGAGATATAGGAAGAACGAACTCAAAAAATAAGAAAAATTGCCTTAAAAATACTTTTTTGAGACTTTGAAAGGGTACAACGATGTTGAAAACTGGAAATCCCCAAACGGGTATACTTAAAACCGAAAATGAATCTACGTATCGAATTCCAACCGTCGACCTCAATTTGTAAGGGAGATGTGTAAGACATGGTCTTTTTTCAAGACTGAAAAGGGCGAAAACCAGCATAACTCCCCTCCCCCTTCTAATCGATCTATGAGACTGATTTTTTGGATATGCTGCACAATTTTAGATTCTCTATCGACTGGCTAGAAAATGTGCGATTTTAACCCCTCAACAATCCCTCCTTCAAATTTGGACACGACTGAATTTTAACTCGAGGTCAACCACACTCATGTATATCTAATTCATCGATAATCGGAGCCTAATGACGGAATTTGAGCGATTTTGCTCAGTATCGAGTCGAGTAAACAATTTTTGTCTTCGACAGCGGAAAAAATTAAAAATAAAAAATCTGAAATTATGCGTTGCCAAAAATTATATTGATGGTCTTCTAGGACCAAAAATGGATTTTTTTGATGACTCCCTGGGCGGGGTTCTCTGAACCATTTCCTCCTTTGAGGCTGAAAACTAGAAATCTTTTTACCAAAACTCCTAAAAATGCACTTTTTATCATTAAAAAAGTCCATTTCTTCAAAATTTTGCTCTTGCTTCGCTCGGACATAACATTTAATGCATTTCTATAAATTAAAACCTAAAAAATAATATATCGAAAAAAGGAAACCCCCTTCCTTTAAGCGATTCCTGACCATGCTCCTGTCCTATGAGTAAAACAAAAATCATACAAATTTTTCAAACTTCTAATTAGCAATGAAAAAGTAATTCTCTTTTGTAGGTTTAGTTTAGTACAATTGAAGTCTTCTATTCTTTATACCATTAAAGATTGAAGTATCTTAACAAATCGTTATTTTCTATGTTGATGAAATTTTCCCAAGGCTTGCCCAGTTCAGCTCTAGAACATACTGAGAATCCTTTAGCACCCTTATGGCTACGATCTTGGAATATCGGTGAAGTGATTTGTAAAATATGACGAATGAATATTTCCATAAGGAATTCCAGGGGGGGTTGGTGGTTTGAGGGGGAGGGGGCTAAGCTTTCAGGAAGGTAAGAAAAATTGAATGAATATTGAAAAATCGGATTTGCAATGGAAAAAAGGTGCATTTCTCGAAATTTTTGCTTCAATTTTGTAGGTTTAATTACAAAAAAGATCGCGAGTTTTAGCAGAGTCGTTTCAAAATATTACTAAACTTTCATGATTTCTCTATATTTTTTAAAAATTCAGTTCGTTTCAAAAGATTTTAAGTCATTTGTTAGATATTCTTAATACACGGAAAAACTGTCTGGGAAAGAGGATTAATTAAACATCTGAGGAGAGGTGTTACCCCCTCCCACACCGTAAATACGAATATAACGCTTAACAGTCTGAGAGTATGTGTTCAAGTACAATATGTGCATATGGGTTCTCCTCCTTTCTTTCAACTATAAATTAGTAATTTTGTAGTGAAATGCTGTGTAGATATAAAATTTCAAAAAGTGTTGAAATGCCATAAGAAAACTCGAATGAAAAACGATCGTAAAAAATTTTCCAGACAGACAAACTTTTTAGCGAGCAAATCCATTGATCGAGTAAGTATCATTAAAAGTACCTGTCTACGTATTAAAAAGCATACATTTACGAATTTCAGTAAACGAACTGAAATCGATCTAGATTTCCCAGCGGAAAATTTGGCATCTTTAAGCCAATTTATAAAGTTGCAAATAGCAGAGCGTTCGTACGTAGAGTTTCATGCCGGAAAACACCCCGTAGTTAGGTGTAGTCTGACCGCCTCCATGCTGCACTACCTTTTTGGAGACTTTTACTCACTGTCAAGAGAATGTTTATTTCCTCCGAACCTTTTAACAGAATTTTGTAGAAACGCGTGCAAAGCTGTCTGAGGAAAAATACATTTTATTTTGGAATTCGTTAAGCTTAGTTCTCGACCTACGCTTGAGCACGCAAACTAGCCCATAAACCGGAAATAACAAATGAGAGATACCATTGCTTGTGCCCACTTTTTACTCTAAAGACAAAAGAACGAAATGCCGAAAATGTTCGTGATTTTCGCAGATACAATTTTACATTTAAATTACCGATGATTTGAATGGCCGAATGTGGTAATTTTTATTTCGCTAAAAATTTACGAAAAATAAAATAGAGAAAGGAACAGTGGATATAATAAAGATGAACACAATAGCACGTATTTTTAAAAAAACACGAATACCTATCATAAATAGCTTTATTTCACGAAAAATATAGCTGGCGTAGGCTTCGAAAATACGAAAATAATAACATCCAAGGTCACGTATTTTATTTTTGATAAACTCGCCCCAAGTTAAGAATACTACTAACTCTTCTACAAAATTTTCAATCCACCAGGAAACAAATTTATCATATATTTTTCAGATTTTTTCAAAGTTTTAAATCAAGTTAAACCACAATGGTACGTTTACAATTTACGTACATCTTATACACATGTAGAATATGTAGGTATATAAAAGCAAACTGTAAAGGTTTTTCAGACCTTCATCAATTCTCAATTTTTTCTCTTTGCATCTGTCTCCGTTCTCAAACAAAAAGAAAAAATCATTTACGAATTTCTCGAATGATAGAAATCTGAACTTAAGCCATCTGAGGATTTGGAAAGCAATTGCCTCATATCGATAGTATTCTCGAGACTTATTCAATACAAGGCTTATTATGGAACATTTCATAACACATGCGTTCATCTTCCATTACTCGGCAAATACTCAAGATGAACCGAAGTGTTAAAGGTGGCTTATCTACTTGCCTCGAGATTTGTGAAATAGAACGCCCGCGACGCCAGCAGTATTACGAAAAGTTTACAATTTCATCGCACGCAATGCGTAACGAATTACAAATCCGGAATAAAAGATTTCCTTTTAGATAAGTACATGAATCAACTATACACAACCAACAAATTAAAATTTTACCAATTTTTTTCACCCTAACAATTTAATGCCAGAACAAGTGCTTATACAACTTTGGTCTTTAAATACCTACTTACTTATCTTTAGCGCATCTTATTCGCAAATTAAATTACAATCTTTGAGTAATTAATTACCATTCGAATGATATTAAAGAAAAGGGTAGTAGGTCGTAATTTACTCGACTTTTCTTTAATTGCTTCTTTGCTGAGGGTGAAAGTTTACAGAATATGAACAAAATGAACATTTAATACGAATAAGATTTCTACATTATAAATGAGCAGAAATTTAAATTACTTTGTCATCAGTCAAAGCTCAAAAGCTGCTTAATTTACACACATCAGGGTCCCAAGTTTAAATTTTTTTGCCACTGTGCGCGGAACTGATAATAAGTTACAGTTACCAATAAGCGATTGTGAAGGCATTTAACAATTTTTAATTCTTTGTCGATCGATTTCAGTTTCATCATTTTCCGCGATTTCATCACATCCGTAATTAAGGGGAGTGAGGGAAGGCCCCTGGACTAATTTGCTCACCAGGAAAAATTTATCAAAAACTCTTCTGCAACTCCCTTACAGAGTTTTAGTTAAAAGTTCAAAAAATTATTTTTTTGACGATGAAAAAATCCCTTTTTTCAAAACTTTTCCCCCACACTGCACGGGCATGTTTTTATTTTCAGCTTAAATATTACAATGTAGGAAAACTGAACTTCTGATATCATGTCCCAATCCATCATCTTTAGAATATTTGAATCTCCACCTCGAGAAATTCCGGCTGTACCATTTATCGCAATTGAATATTTTTAAAAATTTATAGTTTCAGAATGAACAGAAAAGTAGAATTACTTATATTGAATGTATTTTTTGGCAATGTTCGACGATAGAATAAGAGAAAATTATGCAAACAAATTCCTTAATAAAATGTGTTATCTGCCCACCCCTAAATGTTCATTCGCGCTGACTGAAAAATTACCCGGCTATGGGTCTGGATTTCATCCTCATTACATTTTTATTCAAGGGGCCATTCTCATTCTTATCTTTTCAGTTATCACATAAACTAAACCCCTTTATAGGGGAGAGGAGGATAACTTACAAAGTTCAAGAATATAGGTAGCTACTATAGACACTGGACCTAAACTAAGACCGGTAACTTGCAGCCATATTGGCAAAATTTTATGAGTTATTCTAATTTCTCCCATTGGGTGCTCTTGGATGTGCTGCAGTCGAATTTCTGAGGTGATAATATTCACCGCACAAAATAATGCTGAACTTTGGGAGTATTTATGACCACACTATACAATGTTGTCAGACTTTAGAAATATTTAGAAAAACTTCGAACAGAAATTCAACTGCAGCGCAATCAAGAGCACCCAGCGTGCAGTGGGAGAAATTGGAATAACTCAGCTAGCAGCTATTTCCATCTTAGTTTAGGTCCAGTGACTATATAGTATCTACTTATATATAAAAAAATTTTAATTTTAAAATTCTTGAAAATAAAAGGGAAAATACTGGATAGTGAATTCCCAATCAATATAAATCGTTGAATGAATTTTTGACAATTTTTGATGATACTAAGGCTTCTAGTAAAATTCGGATTTTTCTGCCAAATTTTTAAAAGTGTAATAAGTGCCCTCATTAACTTCGACAGCTGAAAATTTGGATACAGTATACTGCAGATATATCACAGAGACTAATTGAATTTTTTGAAGAATCCGAGCCGACGTGACGAGTACAAATATGTATTTTTCATTATTAAAAGATCAATAAAAATTTTAAAAACAAAAAAGATTTGAAACTTTTTAAAACTGGCAGGAACCTGATTCTTACGTAAAATCAATTTTTTAAACCAATTTCGAACCATTTTTAGTCATTCATCGACTTTCGGTTAAATATTGATACTACTTTTGCCACAAGTTCAAAAATCCAAAAAAAAAAAAGATTCGACTGGGAGCCTAATATGATTTAAAAGGGTTATAAATAAATTCGGTCGATGTTCATTTGGAATTTACATCTCAGTATTTTCCCTTTTTATCACCAAACATTTTTTCACATGAACATGCACCCATTAAAGTTTGATTACAGCATCGACCTTACATCTAATAGACTGCTAATGCTGTGGAAAATAATGTCTCAAAATTAAGCAGAAAATTTAGTCAGGGTTGTAGCGAACAATTTAGTAGGAGGGGAGGGATGTTGAACAGACTTTTTTCCAAATAAACGAGCTCATTTATCCGACTAAATCTTAAATTTTCGGCAATATTTTCTCCTAAATTTGAAAAACCGAATAAGTTGGAGTGGCCAGGAATGTTTACTGAGGTGGGGGGGGGGGTTGAAAATTTTTTCCTATTTACATAAATGAAACGATTAGTATTGATTTTTAACTATTAAAGAGAGCACATTTCAAGGTTTTATAAAGAATAAGAAAGTTTTTTAACTTTCATAAAATTTTCGAGTTCAATGACTACACCAATTTGCATACTAGAAAAGAAGAGATTCAAGGGGATTTGTTCTTAAAACTTTTAGAAGATATGAACAGGAAGCTCGAAAAATTTTCATCTTAACGCATCTTTCCTAGCATTCTTTAAAAATTTGTCAAATGCCAAATTTTCAATTTTTTCCAAATTTTTCCGAATAGTTGGAAAATTTTTCAAATAATTCGCAACTTTTTCACTAAGGGAGGGAGTTTAACCTCTTTGCTGCGACCCTGATTATAGTAGAGATCATTGAAACTTTACTGCAGATGCCTGAAAGAGTACAATGCGGTATATAGTGAAACGTAAGGGACATGTGTATCCTTGTTGTTCTTCTCGCGTCTTGCAACACCTCCTGGCCCTACAGGTTCAAAGTTATCTGCTAAATTCTTTGTCTAACTTTCTTCAATTTGAATTAGGAGTTTATTACATGCATGGTCAATGAATTACACCGATTTTTTTGAGACGCTTTTTTGGTGAATTGAAATTTTAATCAAATCGGAACCGACGATTTCCGATTTTTTCAAGTTAGATTGGTTCTGAACCATTCACAGAAAATTGGCACCTATGCGGACGAATATCAGTATTTTGTTATCAATGTCAGGAGGCATTTCTATGGGATTTACAAAACCTTTTCTGGCCTGGCAAGAATCCTTTCCTTCCCTCCCTCCCTTTAAGCACGTTTCTTGCTTTTCTGATCAGTTGATCCTGAAAGACTGCAGTGAGCTGAATATTTCTCAGAAATTAGCTCTAAAAGTTACTCTTTTTGAAGTTGTTTTTTCCGCAAATACAACAATAGTTGTTTCAAAGGTGCGTAGTATGATGTTAAAAATGGGTTTTTAAAATGTTTTATGAGTGAATTTTAAAATTTTATTTTACCGGGGAAGTGGGTATGAGGAACAAAATTTCCAAAACAATGTAGATAAATTATATTTAATTACAATTGCTTCGGCTATATTAATATTTAAATTGAATAAGCACACGTACGAGATAAATTCATTTTAAAATTATAAAATCATAGGAAGATATTAAACGATATTTTAACAAGAAAGACGGAACCTGGAAATTCGTTGTTCGTCAAAATCAGCATAATAACATTTTGACGAGTGATTTTAATAAAATTTAAACGGGGGATATGTAAGCTTCGTATTTCATTTCCTATATTTTATGTATAATGAAATTAATTTCTCGACTTCTAAGTTAGGACTTGATCAAGAGATTGAGGAAAATATTTGACTAGAAAAAGGTGCCCGAGAGAATTTGAGATATATATCATTGTAGGCTTAATAACATACGTAGTGAGCATCTACATCGTAAGTTGCTAATATAATTTCACATTTTAAATAATATCAACTCCAAGAACGTAATAAAATACACGTATAAAATCACATATCTGCAGCAAAAAATATAATATTCATGAAAATTGTTAGTCACGCGTTACAAAGATTGTGCGGTGAAAGTATCTAAAATCCAGGGGTATCTTTATCTCCGCAAAGAGAAAAACCTCGGTAACTTTTACAAGCTCTAAAACGTACAAAAAAAAAAAAACTTTTACGAAACGCATTCGAAATTAGGATAATTATTCGGCCACTTCAAAACAGTGTAATATTGCAACGATGTGTTAATAATGCAAGACGTGAATTCATATTGAATTAAAATAACTGGAAACTCTAACGCTTGGCTTCGTTTTAATACTACTTAAATGAGATAATTTATTACCAACGACACTTTTCGTTTCGCTGAAGATTATCTCGAAACCGACGACTATTTTAAAGTAGTTCTAGTGAATTTTTCGTACGTGTTTCTGCACGCGTATCCATCCGTACGTATGTATATGGTAAAGGTACCTTATCTATATAACTAAGACCTACATCCCCCCCCCCTCAAATACTTCAAATACGTATTCAAAACAAGAGTAAAATCTAAGCAGTACAAAATTGTTAAAAATTCACAACCTTGTACAAAACGTTCGCGACAAATAGCACTGCAGTACGGAATCCGTTTAGCTTCGTAATACGATGAGGCTTAATTTAAAACCAAAAACCGAAACAAATATTTAGCAACGACAACGTAGCGCAGCACTACGAATTGCCGGCGAAAAGAATGAAAACATACGGCGACACATTCTCTCATATTTACGGCATTTGCTTATGCAAATTTATTAACACGCCAGTGACGTCGCGTTTCTCACCTTATACTCGTATGCTAGATCTAGGCGGTAAAAAATTATTGTATTCGACCTTTCATCTCCGCGTATCATTTATTCGTCGTTGCGATAAAAATATATAAGTAAGAATAATTTTAGCCGGTAACCATACTACTACATACGTAAGAAATATATTTGTATGCACGTCTACGCACACATGTATCTATATGTAGTAATGCACACGCGGTGGAGGAATTCTATCGCGGAACCACGCGTACTTGTAAGTTTTCAGAAGAACTGATTAAAAATTGGCTCGAAAATTGAGTCACGTTACACGCGTTAAAAATTTATATACCTATATGAAGTTTATATAAATTACGTAGCTAGTTTTAATTACCTGTCACTATATACTAGTAGATATATGAAAGTAGTGTGTTTCTAACGTCTGTTATTTTTTTTTGTAATATCGCCTTAATTTGAAGTTTTATTTTATTCTTTACGTCCGATTAAATTTATATCAAATGGTACCGGCAGGTGAGATAGGTGAAATCTGTTCCAAAGTTGAAATTTGAAACTAATTGATGGAATTTGGTTTTCCAGTTTAGAAAACCTCATGGTGAAGATTTTGGATTATCCCTATATTTACCGCTGATATGAGCTAAAGTGTTACTTTTTTAGCTTTGGCAATGAGAATTTTCATCTTCGCGAGTTCCCGACCATACTATACTAAGAGTATTTAAGGGTGATTTGAAAACAATTTTCGACAGTTGAATCGAGCTTTCTGCATGAAGTTTCCAAGAAGAAATTCTAAAAAAATTTCATTTTTCAAGTCTAGTCGCTGTGTACAATGTGAATTTTTTTTCAGAATCTTTAAATCAAGGAAACAACTTGAAAAGCTCGAAAAACCAGTGGCATAGCTAGGGGGGGGGGTATCGGGCAAAAATTCTCCGGGCGGAAAATTTTTAGAGGTGACAATTTTAGAACAGAATTCACAAAAAATAAGGTTTTCATGTTCGCTAAAAATCTCATTTGTTTGTGTAAATATAATTTAAATGTTGTGACGAAGACCTGAAGAAAAAAGTTTTAAAATTGAGCGA
>FIZR01032273.1:965-16455 GCA_900060175.1 Ferrisia virgata | reverse complement strand
CCCTTTCTTTTTACCTCGAAAAAGAGCTGGTCCTTTGATATCTTTTCTCCAAATTGAGCTTGAAAGTTGATATTTGGTATGCAGGTATAAATACGCCGTTTGGGGTATTTGTCTTTTCAGACCGATTGCACCCTCCTCACAGCTTCGAAAATGTAGTTTTATGATCGGTTGCTCTTATTGCAAGCTGCCCTAGCGAAGTGAAGATGTGATCTGTGGTTTATTTTGTAGTATATGAATCTCGCATGTAGATTTAGTCGGGGTTTAAATGAGACCTTTGATGGTCTGAATTATGGGCTTTAAAATCACCTCTCATCTTTGCCACCGATTGGGAAAAAGCATCGTGTTCTTTTAATCCGCGTAATTCTAATAAAAAGCATCGCGATTCGAATGTATAAATTCAACGTATTTTGGAGAAAACTCTTCACTAAAGATATGCCACCGAAAGAAAATTTCAAACGATCCGTAAGTCATCATATGCGCTGATAGGTAGCTAGGTTGATAGGTTGGTAGGTGAAGAAGGGTACCTAACCTAATAATCGTCTTTAGCTCGATTAATCGCGTAAATTTCATTCAACTACGGAGCGAACAAAGCACACAAATAAGTGAACTAAGGCAACGAAAGTCTATAATGGTCGCTGCTTTAATACCCCAACTTACCTATCAACCTACCATCTACCTACTTACCTATATAATACATAAGTATACCGCTATATATACGTACACATATTAGTTGTAGTAGGCAACAGCAGCAACGACAACGACAACGACTACGATGACTACACATCTGCGGCGGCACGGCGATGGCGTCGAGGTGTTTTAATTATAAAACTAGTTCAACTTTTGATTAAAACTTAATATTAGCTGTAAATTCGTCTTAGATATTCTCTCGGCAGAGTTACGAATTTCCCAGAGTAACAATTAACAACAGATGTTTAAAAGGCTTTAAAATGAATAATAGGTGTTCACTTATGTGTAAACTTATAGCAAAAAACTTTGCAGCTTAAGGTGTTTAGGTTGTACCGGCATTTTGTGCGAATTAATTACGCCGAGGTCATAAATTAAAAACACCTCGCCCTCGTAATAAAAGCAATTTAAGACATGTACTTCTAAATTATTCCGTTTAATTGTTAATTTATGTAAAGGTGCGAGAGAGCACATAACACCCATTACCTATATCTATACTACTCGTAAGCAATGTATACCTACGATTAATACACACGTTTAATCTATCTAATTGAGATTGCCGTTGTGCAGCTGAATTATTTGGTCCATAATGATACCTGTGTCCGATGTATGTAGCTTGTGCCTATTTGACACGTGTGTGATGTATCGTAAAAAAATAAATCGCTCTTACAAATGAAATAAAAACCATTGTATCTTACTGGATAATCTGGTAAATACAGGTGTACGAGAATCGGGGAGGGAGGGGGTACCACTTGTGATTTTGGTATTTGGTAACCAGCAGCACGTAGTGTTGAGAAAAAGGTTCTGCTAATACAAATGCGATTACACGATACTTTCTGCTCCGCTTTTTTCTACTCCCCAACAACATCGTCGAAGAATTTTCACCATATTAAGAAGACAAACAGGGAAGTCCTTTTTTTTCCCTCTCTCTCTTATTTTTATTATGTCGATCGCTTTTGTAATAGGTACGTAACTCTACGTATGTTGGTAGGTAGGTGCAGGTACTTATAGGTCTGTCTTCTCTTCTTCTCTTGTTTCCCTCCCCTCCCCCCCCCTGTATCTGTGTTGCTCTTGAAACGATGATGCGATGCTTTTCGCGATTATTCGTTTGTTGGAGGCAAAAAAAAAAAAATAAAAAAAAAATAAGAAACTTCTTGCCGGCGAAGTAAATATCGTATATAGTTGAACTACTTTCGTTTTGTAAATTCCACTTTACTATTCTATAATGATACCTATATACACTCCGGTGTTCGATTCGTTTGCTCGATGTTTCTACTTCATTACCTTTACCATCGTTCGCCGAGTTCGACTCGACTGCTGTGCTTGCTACGATCTTCTTTACGCAACGAGCTAAGTCGATGCCGATTTATCCCCCCCCCCCACGACTACTCCGCACCGCCGTCATTTCGCCTAATTCGCCATGTAAGAGCTTATACGTGGGCACTTCTCTCTTGCTATCGTGTTTCACCTGTCCTCCTATTTTCGCCACGTTGCCGTCGTCCTTCTGTGCTGTAGAGAAAGTGAAAAACACGAGAGATATTATTGGAGCTGTGGAATGCAACCCCTTTAATCAGACGTTTTACTGTGCTATGCCGAAGCAAGAAGCCCCAACCCTTTTTGGTTAAAATGTGAAATTAGCCGAAACGAAAACGAAATCGACGATGGCGATACAATGCACCGACATCGACATTGTGCTCTGGCTGTACACCTTGTTTTCGTAGTGTTTGTTATTAGTGTCTTTCAGTCGTTTACTTTATGATTATAAATTCGACTTCATTTAGAACAAGAGCTAAGCGATGGCTACGTTTTATTACGCCCAAGTTGGGTTGGTCTAGATGATGCTCGTTTATTTGATTCGGATGCGTATTAGGTGTTGTAGAAAGGTCTAGGATGAGGGGGGAGGAGTAGGAGGTTGATCACGTATTTGGAGAGGTGATGCGTGATAATACGACGAGTATTCGATTATATTTTAATAATCCTGCGATTGAAAATTTTTAATTAAATGGCAAATACGAGTTCAAAAATCCCTTCGTATTAAAATTTTAAAATCCCTAGATTCATTAGGGAGGTTGCTAGAGCCTCCTTAAATAAGACCTATTTTGGAAAAGAAAGTAATTTCTCGTTTATGCAAGTCTCAGAAATATTTACTCGGACTGCTTCCCTTCTCCCCCCCCTCCCACCACCGTCCTAGAAATTTACATTTTTAAGATGGCGAATCTTGCTGTATAATTTATTTTTGGCTCGAAAGTAGGCTAACCGATGATTTTTTAATGTTAGAAATCGCATATTTTCTGATTTACTGCAGGAAGGTGCATCGTGGAAAAAATTCACATGGAAGAAAAAAATTTTTAATCGACGATGTGTATTAGAATTTTTTAATTAAAGCTCGGTGGTTCGCAATATTATTGAAATTTTATAGTTCGAAGGCTTTTATAATGATTTTTCTTGTGAATTTGAAAATAACGAAAAGAGCAATATTATATCGCGAACTATTGATCGTAGAAAAAATTTTATAGAATGTTATCGATTGGAAATTTTATGCTCTTTAATTTTGCTTCTATGTAAATTTCATGTAGTATGCGCCGTTCTCGAGTAAATTTAGAAATATGGTATATGACATTCTGAAAAATATCGATTTTCGAATTTTCACTGAATCAAAGAGGGATGTTGACGTATTTCTGATCCTAAAATAAACTACTCAGTGAGTTTTGGCTTCTCGAAATGCTTCTTTCCAGAAGGGAAGCGTTTGAAAAAATTTGTTTTGCGACTTAAATGATCAAAAAACTACGATTTTTTCGAAAGTGGCTTCACTTTGTGAGCTCATAATAGCCCCAAAAATGGATCTAGGAGGATGGAATTTTATACGAAGGGATTTCAACTTGAAATATGCAATTTGACCAACAATTAGCCAATTTGAAGAATTTTTCATCCGCGTCCTTCTTGGGCTACTTGAGCCGGCTTCATTTGAAACCGTAGATAAAATAGTATTTTCCTAGCGGTAAGGGGGGGGGGGGTTGAAACCGGAGAAAAAAAAGTTTTTTCCTAGCGGGGGGGGGGGGGGGGGGTCATTGCGGATTTGATAGTTAAAAGCCTCGAAAAAACGCATCAATTTGAAAGGAAGATATGCGTGAAACAAAATAAACAAATAAAAAAAAAGTTTGCAAAAAACTATGTTTCCCGGGGTGAGGGGTGGGCTGTGAGAGGATGCAGTGGCGATGGAAATTCAAAACTCGCAAAAAGTACATTTAAAGCCCCAGGCTAAATGTACATGCTAAATTTCAATCCCCTAACTTAATTCGAAGGGGAGATGCGTGAGGCAGCCTTTTTTCAAGGTCAAAAAAAGAAAGCGCTCCCTTATATCCCTTCTTATCTGAGTTAGGAGGCTGATTTTCGAATATGTTTTACAACCTTTGATTCTCATTCGATTGGTTTAAAAACGAACAATTTTTATCATTTTAACCAATCCTCCCCCAAATTTTGGAATGACTGAATTTTGACCCAAAGCCGTCCCTTCTTGTATTTTTATCCAAATTTGACTGATTTTATTTTATATCGAACCGAGTAAATGATTTTCACTTTTGGAAAGAAAAATGAAATAAAATGAGTAAATATCCGACATGTCCAAAAATGTTCTCAACGGTCTTTTAGGACCCCAAAATCGATTTCGTTGATTCCTCTTCTTCCCCCTTAATCTGCCACTGGTATATAGTTCGCGATAACCTAGTTTTCTTTAACGATATGACAATATAACATGGAAAATCAGGCTAAAAATAATTATCCAATATGATTAATAATTTTCTACGTAGGACACCAAAAAGCATTTTATTGGCCGTATATTGACGTACCATAATAATCTGGTTTTCTTTGAAAATATTACATGGAAAATGCAGGCCATCCACTCGAATTCGAAGTACCTTACCACCTGGGTAATTTCATGGAAAAATGTCTTGAGAAAAAAAAAAAAAACTCGTCCAAATTTAATGAAACACAAACAAACGTTGAGAGAAAAAATACCACGAAAACGAAATTTAATACCAAACTGGAAGAAGAAAGAGCCGTAAAAAGCTGGGTAAGAGTAGAAATCAACGAAAACGAATTCAACTCTAAGTCATCCTAGGTACGTCTACGTACCTACAAATGGAAAATGGCGAATATAAAATTTTCTCAATTCGATATTTTTTTTTATTCTTTTGGCTTTTAAAGAGTAGAATTGACGACACGATAGTGACGGTGGGGAATGTAAAGTACTAGGAAATTCATACATGTGGAAAGGAAGATGAGGATTTGTTTGTTCGGTTTTTTCTTTTTTTTTTTTTTTTTTTTTTTTTTTTTTTTTTTTGGTACCATCTACCTTGTATAAAATGTCGTTCGAAATATTTCCCCCTCTCGTCTTCCAGTTTACTATTGCTCTTTACTTCTCGTTTTCGCCATTCCGATTTGCTATTTTTACGCGAACGAATCGAACTCGTTGTGAGTTGAATATACCTACTACTTCTGGCTGACGTGTATTTCGCAGCAAGTATTTACTTAGTATAAAAATGTATTAGATGCTTTTCAAATACCTTTATTAAAGCGGAAAAAATATTTTTACACAAGTTTTCTACGTTGTTTTTCTCATCGTCGTCGTCGTCGTCGTTGCGTCGTTTTACACATGTTTCTTACGAGCAACCAGCGTACAAAACCATTTTTGGTAATTGCCAATCTACAGTCGTCGACATATAGTTCGGTAGCCGATGGCTAAGCGTATATTGGAAATTGACCAACGCAGCGTTAAGTTTGTACCTGGTACGTACAACACGCAAATAAAAAAAGCACATCAACACAGAGTAAAGGGAGAGAAATACCCAGAACGAGAAAAGATCATCCACCTTTCGGAGTATGGTGAAGAGAATAAAACTGCGTAATTTTTATAATTAAATTTCTTGATCGTGTAAGCTATCTACAGCAGGCCTTATACGACAATATACGCGGTACAACCGGCGAAAAGGGGGGGGGAGGGGAAGATGGGGGGGTCGAGAATTAATCACGTTTTAAAACGATAGACAAATTTATGTCGTATCGGCTTCGTATTACAACGAATTTCCATTATGGCTTTTCAATTAAAAACCATTTCGAAGCTGTACTGCTCGCAAAGGCAAAGCTGACTGACGATATTATTGGGAGATTTCCGCTCGCAGAGCTCTTCGCATATGTATTCCTCGCACGTTTCAACATTCTCTCTTTGTCTTTTTTTTTTTTTACTTTTTTTATTTTTATTTTTTATTTTGCGCAAAAACCACCAGAAACGTCGGCCAGAGATAGGCAAAAAAACAAGAGTAAAAGAGCATCGAAATGAATGAAAAATTCCTCCTGGCGCACAACTATCCATAGTACGTATAGCGATATAGCGAATATTAATTTTTTTTTACTCGCTTTTTCCTATCAAAAAATCATCAAGTATGGAAAAAATTCCGCTGTAGGGAAAAAAATACCTACCTGGTGTAATATCTAGGTAGGCCTTACTGGTTGGTAGGTACATTACAAAAGGTAGAAGGATTTTATCCTGTTTTTTTTTTGTTTTTTGTTTTTTTTTTGT
Source organism: Ferrisia virgata (assembly GCA_900060175.1). Classification (NCBI taxonomy): domain Eukaryota; kingdom Metazoa; phylum Arthropoda; class Insecta; order Hemiptera; family Pseudococcidae; genus Ferrisia; species Ferrisia virgata. Next base: position 10,196 of record FIZR01032273.1, on the reverse strand, counting down.
TCATTTTTTGGTATTTCTAACCGCGCGCGTATCAACAAACACGTGTATAATAGAATGTTTATCAGAGCGGAGAAAATTTCGTTAGTGTTCGGATTCATCGAGATGGTTTGTAGTATGACCATCTAGAATAAGCGGAGTAGGGGATTGACCGATGAAAATACGCGAACGTTGTGTAAGTTAAGGTGTGTCTTGCCTGTGCCTATACCCGGAAGGATGAACAAAAGGCGAAAGAAATATCGAAAATATTATATCTAAGTATAAGAGTATGAGAAGGTGCTGTAAAAAAAAAAAAAAAAATTAGCCCGAAATTTGGAATTTCGAGCCCATATGAGAATATATCTTCGTACTGTAGAAATACTAAAAGTAGAAAGAAGAGTAACATTTTTAATATGGAGACACAAACACACCTACACAGACATATTCGTATGGCTAGCTTTTCTTACCTTTATTTGGCATTGGCACGATTTTGTGTACTTATAATACCATACACAGTGTAGGGTAAGGTAGCTGGTATAGAGGTGTATATAATGTTGCATAATGGATAACCATCGAGCTGACTGTAGCCTGGATCCGGGGATAAGACCGGTCGTGGCTGGACTGGGCAAGGTACTGAATTAAGGACCACCGTTATCTAGCAGTACAACGAAGAGTACGAGTAGGTATAAGAGAAAGAGAGAGAAAGAAACTCCTAAAGGATCGTACCACCGTATCAAACAACCTGCTGCAACGAGCATAAAACAGCCTCAACGGAAACCTCAAAAGCCATAAATTTTCTTACTTATTTATTGCCTTTTGCTCCGCACCAGCTTGTTCTATCTCCGCGGTTCCTCTCTCCTCTTTTAGCACCTTGTTCACTGTGCTGCCTATAGCATTCCGGACTTATGGCTGTATAGTTGGTTGGTGGTAGTACAAGTATGGATGCGTATTTTTATACGTTGAAGGTATACTACACTCGTATATACCTACCCATTAGTGTGGTGTAGATGGCGTATAATATCGCTCATAATGGTTTCCCAATATATAGGTACCTTAGTCTTTATGCACAATGTTTACCTTTCTATGCATATAATTAGACGTGTAAACAACGATATATCGAGCGAACAACGATGTAAAAGCTTACGGGGACAGGAATTGGGGAACGGCGGTAAATCCACTTCCAGGGAGATTTTTTACATGTAAAAATATATTTCAAAACTGTAAGATTCGAGATTAGAGCTTAGAAATCCGACTTCTAATCCTATAAATTTTGAAAAAAAATCAGCAATCCCCTTCCCTCTCTCTCACTCTCTCTCTCTCTCTCTCTCTCTCTCTCTCTCTCTCTCTCACCAAAAAGTTATAAATTCTTAGGCTACTGCGAGCGAATAATGTATTTTGGATGTGGTATGTTTCATCCCTCTTTTCTAATGGAAAGAGGGGCGAGTGTCCAGAAGCCTGGAACATCCCTGTCTCCTTTTGAGGTCAACAACATGAGATTTTTTTGCTAGGTTTGTTACCAAAACTTATGAAAACCTTCATGTTCTCCCCTGAAAGTCGATTGGTGCTCCTATTACACAAACATAAATGGGCGCAGCTTCTTGGCAGACCACACACAAATATTCTTCATCTTCATCATTAGCAGGAGAATTGGGAGCTGGTACAACAACGTCCTCTTCTTCAATTTTGACCTATTCGCTGGCTGCTATGTCGAAGTTGTTCTTATCATCATCGAGTTGCTCCACAGATTGAATGTTGTGCCACAGCTCTTTCTGCAAACGTTGCTCCACAACTTGGTTGAAGTCATCTGGTATAAGATGTTCACATCCTTGATCGTTTCTACCGCATGTTTTCTTGTTTGCTCCGCGTCCTTGGCCATTTTCACCATAGTCGTCGATCCAGCGAGGTCTGTTTCCCTTCCTACAGTTCGCTTGACCGCGACTACCCTCAATAATGACCAGAGCTACAGGCTTCTGTTCCTACAATAACAAACTATAACATGATATTTTGGAAAGTCTGTTCTTAGCTTCATGGCTGGACTAGTCGAGGTTCACCTCGTCTGCTAACTGTTCATGGTTTATATTTATCATTACAATTGATGCTTCGGTTTCATTGAGGTCTTCTTTTATTAGTTCTGTAATAAACAGTAATGTAACTAGGCTGCAGTCATTACGTTTAGTAAAATGCATACACCTCGTCAAGTGATAAAGTTTCATGGACCTCAACATCTATTGATTTCAATAAGGAATGTCGTGGTCTTCTTCTAAAAGGTCAGGAAACAGTAATGTGGCTCTGTTATGGTCACTACATATAGCAAAATTTATCATTACCGACAAGAATACGCTAACCATTCTCTGGTTGCACAGCCATCTGCCACACTTGGGACATTCTATCTACTTTTGTTTTCTGAGTCCGCTGTAGAGTCTACTTTGTCCTGTACATTGTGATGTTTGCACAGCAACTCTTTGCACACATTGAAAACTGCTGATTCAAAGGAATATAATTAATTTATGTCTTGTTTCAGTGTTTATGTATTTTGTCTTATTTAATTCCAATACCCCTTTAGGGCATTTTTCTCACATGTAGATTGATACTTCTGAGTAGAGTGAAAATACTTCACAAAAAATGTTGCCAAGTTTACATGCAGTGAGGAAAATTACCAAGGGGGTACCGGAATCAAATAGATACGCGGCCCTGTTTGGAATACACATTTCTTACATTTAAAATCCAAGGGGAGCGGCATTTTTTCTCAACCTGATGGCTTATTGGGTTTTGTTGGAGGTCGATCGGCCTTTCTGACCAAATTGGTCCACTTAAAGGTGGTTGTTTATTTTAGTGTGGTTTTAGCTGTGGCTTTGAAACCGCCAGAATCAAAGTATTACACCCCATATTTATTGTAAGATTATTAGAATATATGGAAGGGGTTAATTTCAAAATAATTATGGACACTACAGTTCTTCGTTTACAGTGGCCAGAATAGTCACCAAACTTTGTATAGGTCTTTAGTAATCAGATCAGTTTTATATTAAACTTCTGGTTAGTTATACTACCAGAGTGCAGACTATATCTACGAGTAGTATAAGTGCTTTCATTTGGACTACCAGAGTGCAGACTATATCCACGAGTAGTATAAATGCTTTCATTTGTACTACCAGAGTGCAGACTATATCTACGAGTAGTGTAAGTGCTTTCATTTGGACTACCAGAATGCAGACTATATCTACGAGTAGTATAAGTGCTTTCATTTGGACTACCAGAATGCAGACTATATCTACGAGTAGTGTAAGTGCTTTCAATTGTACTACCGGAGTGCAGACTATATCTACGAGTAGTATAAGTGCTTTCATTTGGACTACCAGAATGCAGACTATATCTACGAGTAGTGTAAGTGCTTTCAATTGTTCTACCGGAGTGCAGACTATATCTACGAGTAGTATAAGTGCTTTCATTTGGACTACCAGAATGCAGACTATATCTACGAGTAGTATAAGTGCTTTCATTTGTACTAAATTAACCTGTCATAGAGTGATTAGTCCTTGCAGGTGATCAAAACACTGATAACATTTGGGCTCCTGAAAAGTAATTTTTGGGTAATGTATCCTTTTTCTCAAAATCCAAACATGCGAATTACTTACATGGTAACCACATTCTTCCTGAATACTCTGGGCTCGTTCCCCACCAATTTCCTGTACTATGTTGATACCCTCCTCAATATGTTGCGGAGACAACAACGGCAATGCCTTTGCCATGTTAGAGGCACACCGCAGAGGTGCGTCTTCTTCAAGAACTTGTGCTACTGGTAAAACTTTTCTGCTGGTAAAAATCTACTCTTATACTAGTGATACCAGTGAAATCAACATCCCAGTGATAGAAACCCCTACGAATGGCAACAACGAATATGTGACAAGTTATACATAATCTTGATTGGAAACTTATCTTAAGAAGAGGTTTCATTCGTTGGAAGACTTGATCGAATCGATGATTACGATATTTAGTCGTACAAAGAGAGATAACTATAACTATAGCTAGATTAGCTACGCAGCGCATTATGCTTGACTATAAAGAATACATTTAACGTACGACATGAACGTAGTGTCTTTTCGTCTGCTTTGCTATCTTCGTGATGATGCCGATGACAAGGACGTCTACGTCGACGAAATATCCGCACCTGGGTGACATAATGTTGGTTATTTCGTAGCTGCGGTTTGCGTTATAAAACTTACTAGGGGATGAAACACGATAAGGAATGGTAGCGAGGAAGTGATAGAGGAGGAGGAGGAGGAGAACTGAGCGGGAGCCATGTACGGTACCGCAACCGCGTTCAATCTCCCGATTCATTAATAAACCAAATGAATAAATCTAACGACCTGTAATACGCAGCTAGGTACCATACTCTGTCGTCTCTTCTCAACGATGTACCTAGCTACACCTATCTACCCTATCCTGTCTCTGTGGCTGTGAGTAAACTTCCAACAACCAACCAACGTAACGTTGATTTGAATTTCGAGCCTCTTTTTTTTTCTTTTTTTTTTTCAAACTGGCAAAAAAAGGGGTATTTTTTAGCCACGTGCTATATTCGTAATTCGTATAATCTATGCCATAAATGTGGTAGAAGGATACTGCAGGTAGGTAAATTAACGTACGACGTGATGACAAAAACGTGATAAAACGTTGATAATTTTGGCCGAATCGAGTTCACACGATGCGTAGGCATACTTGTATCATGTGAAATCCCTGTTTCATCGATAATTTACGCATATGATAATGTGACACCGTGTTTTTTTCGTAATTTACCTAATATAGCTGAGTCGAGTAGCGTTTGAATAAAGCCGCCAACACATTATCGCTCAAAAGTCTACATATAGCTGACAATATTATATACTTGAAATTTCAAGTTGATAATTTCCTACTGCGAGTTTTTGTATGACCAAGAACTTGAATTTAGTATTTTTAGTTAGATTAACATTAGTTATAATCACAAAATATATTTGGTTTTGAAAAATTATTGGTATTTTGAAGGGGATTTCAAAAAAAAAATGTAATTTCAAATGCTTCCTGTGTAACAGGTTGACTTGAATTGAAAAACTAAGCCCGGATTCGTATTCAGCGGCCTAAATTACCTTGATTTCGATACCCCACTCGATACATTTAATCTAATTTTTACCATCGCAATTTTTTCTTAAAATTCATCTAGCGTACAGAATCCAAAATTGAAACGAAAATTGAATTTTCTAAACTTTGGTCAAATGTACCGTGTGAAGTGTCTAAATCACGGTGATTTGATGTACTAAATATGAATTTATGGTCAGTTTTTTCCTTTGACCTTATTTCTCCCCCCCCCCCCCCCCTTTTTTTCTTTGTCCTTTTTTCTCCCCCCCCCCCCCCACTTCTCCACAAGTATCTCAGTTAAGGTAAATTTCGTTTTTTTTTTCATATCGAGTTTGGTGTCTAAATCGAGGTAATTTGATCCGCTGAACACGAATTTGCGGTCGAATTTTTCATTTAACGCTCCCCCGCCCCCCACCACATTTCCTCTTTCTATCTTGATATTAAGTAAAACTAGTTTTTGTAGCCTTGTTGTATGATATCGAGTTGAATGTATAGATCGAGGTATTTGATGTACTGAGAATAATTTTGAAATAAAATTTTTCGTTCAAGCCCCCTCCCCCCCTCTCTCTCTCTACCCGAAGATCAAACAAGATTAGGCCTACTTTTTGTAATTTTGTTAGAAAATATCTGGTTAGGTTTCCATATCAAATGGCAATTCGACCCGCTGAACACGAATTTCAGGTCAGATTTTTTTTCGTCAACTTTCGCCTCTTTCTCCCTCCTCTCGTCTCCTACCTGAATATTAAAAATTAGTTTTTATGATTTTGTTGGAAAATATCGAGTTCGGTATCGAGATCAAGGTAATTTTACTTGCTGAACACGAATTTCAGGTCAGATTTTTTGTCAACATCCTCCTCCCCCTCTCCTAATTGAAAATTGAAAATTTATTTTTGTAATTTTGTTAAATGGTATCGAGTTGGGTGTCTATATCGAGGTTATTTAACCCACTGAGCACGAATTCAGGGTCAGCTCCTCCCTACCAATCCTCTCCTACCTGAAAATAAAATAAAACCATAGTTTTCATGATTTCGGTAGAAAATATCGAGTTAGGTATCGAAATCTAGGTAATTTGACATGCAGAATACGGATTTGAGGTCGATTTCTTCATTTGAAACATTGTTCGCCTTACATTGGCCATTTTTAACTTTCAGTTTAGTGTTGCAAATCAAAAAAAACAAAATCGCATTTTATAAAACTTTATTGCAAATTTGTGTTCTAAAACGTGATTGGAGTTTTAAATTAGATTTAGTGATTTGCTCAATCTATGATTTCGATTTATATCCGGTCTCTGTTGAAATGATGAAATTTTGAATATTTCCTCAAAAAATTCTTCATTTTAATTGTATTTTTTTGATTTTTAGTACTTTTTTTATCCATCATAGGCATACTTTTTAGCGATCGTTTTTCAAACCCGAGCATATTTTTGATAAGTACAGCCTTCGAGCTGTTCAAAAATATTTAATAACTTTAATTTTGAGCTTTTCATTACGCAACAATCGAGAATTAATGTAACATTAGTAGGTGTTTTTTTTTTCGCTTTACTTCAAACATATCTGAACTTTTAAGCAATGATTTACACATCATTGGGGGGTCATTTTTCAAGCCCAATCGTATTTTTGAAAATTGCGAACTTTGAGCTTTTTAAAAATGTACGATAATGCCAGCTTTGAGCATTTCATCGTGTATTACAATCGAGAGTTATTTTTCGCTTTGCGTGAAAAATATTGAGACTTTGGGGAAATGATTTTACGTATTTTGAGTTTGTACGAGCCCCCTCCCCCTCTTCCTCTTTCTAACGTTACTCTTGTTTAGAAGACTAGTAAATACGATGGTATTTCCATCGGCTTTTCCTCTCCATCTTCAACACTTGGTCGGGTATAAACGTCAACCAATTTAAATTTTTTGTTTGATACGATACGATACGAGCGATACGAGCTATACACGATGCGTTCCCAGGTTAAAATTTTAATTAACTTTTGGTCGCCGTTTCGGTGTATGTGTGCGAACGTATTTTTTTTTTTTCAAATGCGAACCTACCTTTGCATATTTCGTTAAGTATTTATCTGGCTGGTACACGTATATTGGCGCCTGTGTGTATGTGTGTGTGTGTGTGTGTACTTTTTTTTTTTGATATTCGTGTTTTCACGTTGCTCGCGTGATATGTCAAACGAACGAAGGTGACGCGATGCGGTAAAAAAACTCGAAAAACTTTCGTACGTGTAGTTTGATTCGAAAAGGGAGAAGAAAATATTTTGGTAGGTGGCGTCGCATCGTATCGCATCACCACGTCGATTAAACTAAGAATAATATCGTTAATAATGGACTATCTCGCGATGGTATAATTTGCACGTTAATGAGATCGTATTCCGGCTTATTGACGGATCTGCGGGCGAACTGCATGAGCGGCGGGAAGGGTGAAATACGCTGGCGAGATAATGCAACGGCGAACGAGAATTACTCGTCAAATGAAATTATATTATCGTCTTTTGCAAAATACCCGTGAAAGATTGTCTAGAAAAGCTCGACCAATTATGTAAAAAAAAAAAAGGTAATCGAGCTAAAAAACACGCTGATAAAGCTTCGAAAGTCGTAAAGCAAAACTCGCTTCGACCGGATAATGACAGTAAAAAAAAAAAAAAAAAAAAAAAAAAAAAAAAGGAAAAAAAAACCCCATTCCGAAGACAGAGTAACAATCAACGAGAGAGTTAAAGAGAGAGCACATCGTCGTCCAAATGGTAGAAAAACACGAAAAGAGGGAGAAAATTAAAGAAGAAAAATAAAAGCGATGAAAAAAAAAACGAAAAAACCAAGAAATAAAATAATGTAAAACTAACGCGAAGTGAGAGAGGTATATAACAAATAAAACTCGGATAAAGACCAAGTGGTAGTAGGCGAAGAAGACAAAGAGAACGGGGGAAAGGAGGTGAAAAAAAAATAGAAACAAAAACCAGGGCGATAATAACGAGTAGGAAATGAAAGAGCAATTTAAAAGTGGTAAAACTTATTGTGGGAATAAAAAGGCTAAGGGGAGAGAGTTGTAGAGGGGGTGGGGGAGGTGGGAGAAACACGCTAACTCGCCTCGCTCGTGTCTTCATTTCAAACGCGGATAAATAAGATTGTTTAGAAAAGTTTATAGTGATTTTGGGCATTGTAATTTTGAGCTTCTTTGCGGCAGAAAGCTTCTTTTCTCGCAGCATGGCTCATCGTAGCAGGTACCTATGTGTACTTCGTTTACTCTTCGCTTCGCATTGTTTTCATCGTGTACCCAGTAAACGTGCAATTTAATGCCAACTACCCCCTTGTCTTTGTGTTTTGCGGCTATACCGATGCCGATGCCGATGACGCCTTAGGCTAAAATTGTGTAAAAACTTCTCAATAACAGTTTTGCTGCCTGCTTCTTGGGTGGTTGTCTTCTTTCTTAAACGAACGAGAAAAGCTTTTCCTGTTCGTAGGCATTCGCATTTCACACTCTCTCTCTGCTCGCTCGCTCGCTCTCTAAACACGTTCAGTATATAAGAAGCGAACATATATCTATGTATAACGAAAATCAAACTAAACATCATCTCGTACCGCCGAGTTTACGTTGAATTTTTCCACCCATAAACACGTATATTGTTGAATTAGCACGAGTATGTAGGTAAGGACCTAGGCTTTGGATCTGCTGTGCGTGTTTTTCTTCACCACGTTCACAACATGCTCGTATAATACATACGAATATAGTAACTCTGCGCGAGCTTTTTTTTTTTTTTTTTTTTTCTCGTATATGAGATTTATCTCTGCTCTGTGTGTGTGTTGGATTTACTACGTAGGATTTGGATGATGGGCGATGAGATGGGATGCTCTATACGGATCAACTAACCTTATACAAAGTGTACGTAGTTCAAATATCGAAGACGACGACGACGACGACGCGACGAGTGTTTTTACGAGATAGTTTGCAGCCGGTCTTAACCATCGTTAGATCATGTGACGAATGATGAGATGATATATACCTATATGTCGTCTTGTTGGCGAAGTTGAATATATTTCGAGTGTGATTTCAGTATAATGAGGTCAAGACGTTCGTTTTGAACTTGGTAACTACAGCAACTCGAATAAAGGGACAGAGAATTCTCTGTTTTTTTTTTTTTTTTTTTTTTTTTTGAAAAA
>FIZR01032268.1:0-32951 GCA_900060175.1 Ferrisia virgata | reverse complement strand
CTTGTTTTTTCGTTTTAATGAGAGTTATTATTCAAATTAATTGGTACTTGAATTTGTTTTTTTTTCCTTTTTTCAATGAGAGCCGAAATTTTGTATAGGTATTTATCTGAAGTTACCATAACAATTGCCGTTTGTATGTTGTTTTTATTGAGGTACGGAGCAAGTTGGTTTTGATATCCATCTCCATGGTATTGGTACCATTAGAAGATAGGGGTATTTATGAGCATCAAAAACCGTGTGCGTTATTAGAAATGGAAAAAATCCAATTTTGACCACCATTGAATATCAGCAAGGAAGTATAAATTTAAATAAGCTCAACAGAAATGCACTAACCGTCTTCTTGGGTTTCCAAATTTATTCATACTATTGTTATTCTGAACGATTCGTGGCATCAAATTTGCTATATCGATTGATAACTCTAGTGAATAATTTTGCCAATATACTTACCTGCTAAATACGTAATTGGTATATTATATGCTTTTTTTAGGGGATCACATTCTCTCATGAATGAAATTGAAGTAATTATCACGATTAATTATCACTATCCAGTGTTGCTGATATTGCATGAAAAATATGTAATCTAACTGAATAAATATCTCAATCAATTAAATTTACGCAATGACGTAGCCATAAGTACTTCAAGAACGTTTGCTTTGTTGTGAGGAGAGGTGTATTTTTTTCTATTTTTTTGAAGCTTGATTTGATTTTTCACGTTTTTTATCTGATTTTCTATGTGATATTATCAATTAAAACTAGGCTATTACAGACTATCTACTTACAGTGAACGAGGGGTAGGGTGTATCAACGAAATTCGTTTTGGGGCCCCAGAAGACCCCTGAGATAATTTTTGGCTAGGTCGGGTATTTAATCCATTTATTACCCCTCCCCCTCCCCTCCCTAACAGAAACTAATAGTTATTTGCTCAACTCGATATCGACCTAAATCGGTCACCTTTGAGCAATAATCTTGGATTGATGACGATTCGATAGTTTTGAGTGAAGATGGTCTTGGGTGAAATTTCAGTCATGCCAAAATTTGTGAGAGGATGTACTGACAGGCGAAAATAACAAAAATTGATCATTTTTGAGACAATCGATGGATAGTTGAAAACCGTATAATACGTATATCCAAAAAACGGCCCTCTAGTTCAATTAGAAGGGGAGATATGGGGATCTTTTCTCTTTTTAATCTTGAAAATAAGCTGCGAATTGAAATAGAGGATTGAAATTGCTTTTTAGGAGCCTAGAACTTTTAGCCCTATTGCACCCTTCACAACCCGCCCAAAAAATGTTTTTTATCGATTTTGATCATTTTTACGCCAATCGATGAATAATTAAAAATCGTATAGTATATCCAAAAATCAGCCCTCTAGTTCAATTAGGAGGGGAATTTGGGGATCTTTCCTCTTTTTGATCATGAAAATAAGCCTGAACCCTTATCGGCGCTCAAAAAAAACATGCCAGCGCCCATCTTTTTTTTATTCCACGAATGGACAATTTGCATATTTTCTTTATTTTAGGAAAATCAGGATCAAAAAGCAACGCATTGCATGTTTTTTTTTTGCTTCGGTAAGGTGCGTTATTAAATATATCAACAACATGTATAAAATTTCCCTCCTGCACACTTCCTTTTTAATAACATTTTGTCGTGTTCTGTCCCTTTCTAAAATAGACTTCGTTGCAAAATCGCAATCAAGGTATAATTTTATGTTGATTAGAAGTATTTTATTTAAGATATCGACACTTTTTTTAAACCTTAATTTTTCGGCGTTCATTGGTAAAAAAAAAAAAAATGTTTTTTTAGAACATGACCAGGTTAGAATAATAAATCGTCCATTGCTGAAATTTTCAAACTATCTAGTGTAAGTTGGTAATCAAGGTCTGAAATCCCATTGGTAAAAATTTTAGTACTCTACTTCGGCATTGACTCGTCGTATAATAAAATTCAATGGAGCTTTGTGAATAATAAAATGGCTGATGAGGAAAGCTAAGATACTAAGGCCTTCAATAAAACAGCGTACAGAACATGATGACCTACTTACGCTGGGTGGTTTGAGAATCCAAGTTTTTTTTCAGCTTTTAGACGTCATATCCCTGAAAATCAAGTGAAGTTTAAATAAAGCGTAGATATTTTGGGTAATATATTTCTGATCAGAAAAAAATTCGATGTTCTTTGACTTCTCGTTTTCAATTTGGCAACAAAATCTGGAGGGTCTGTAGGCCCCAAAACGGATTTGTTGATATTCCCCTCCCACTCCCCTCAACTTCCGTTGATCGATAGACTGTAATAGCCTGGTTTTCATTGATAATACGACGTAGAAAATCAGGCTAAAAATCGAGATAAATCAAAAATAATGAAAAATTCGTTATGTTTAATCCGAAATAAAGATATAATTGATGTATTTCCTGTTTTTAATGTTTTTTAGTCGAATATAGCCAGCGAATTAGAGCCCTATTTGGGTGGAATAAATTGAAAAAAAAAATTTGCTACATAATTTCCATATCCTTATTGTTAGCTTCAGATAGAGCCAAAAAGTTCGATAGTAAAATCAGTTTTTTAGATCTTTTTCACCTTGATAAATCGATTGTTCATCACTACAGACCTTCCACCAAGTTTGCCCAGATCGCCCCATTATGTATTTGGTCTCATAATTCACTCGTGGATATGTATTTAAAAAAATGGTAATCCTTTCCATAGGCTAGGAATATTTATTTTTCTGCCCTGCTGATCAACTCTAGAGTAATTTAACCATCCATATGGATGACCCAATCCAAAATGAGTATCACAGTGTGATTGCCAATACCTTACCAAAATATGAGGCACATTTCGATAACTCAATTCGATGGATGGTTTTGTAGGCCTACTTTCTTATCCATCACCGGTACTGGTGGGAAGTATAATTCATTCACAAATGAGCATAGTCAAAATTATGATAATTCTTTTGAAAATTATTTATATAAATTTTCTTCTCTCGTTTCTAACAATGGTGTAAATTTACAATTTTTTGTCATACATAGGTATCTAGATTTTCATATTTGCGATTAATTGCAAACACCTGTATTTCTTTCAAATTTAATTTCATCGCATTATTATAATTATTTCTTCGACAAATTTCCTCGTGGTCTTGATATCCCATCATCAGGTTTACATAGGCGCAGTATGTATTATTTTGCACATTATATCGCATTTGATTTGTCATCCTAGACTCAAAAGTTCATCGATATGTATTTTAATTCTTTTCCAACGAATAGAACAAGTATCTAATTCATCGTTTTCCGAGTTCTCTGAAATCATAAGAAAACTTATCGTTAAAATGGACCTAGATTCGTTTATTTTATGCTTGCGTTTGTAATTGAATTTTTTTATTTATCCTACTTACTTGGTATTAGAAATTTTTTCTTCTTCGCTTATACCTTTGATGTTATTTGTAGAAGATGCAGCAGCATAATTTGTCTCGCTATGAAAATGTATTCCTCCTGCAATGAAAATAGTTATCGTAATGAATAAAGTTTAATCAATGGAGCATTGTGTGAGGAAAAAGACTGGCATGTATCGTGATATTCCACCGTTCGGAAAGAGATTTACTTACCACTATTTTTCTTTAGCGATTTGAACAAGAAACTACTCCTAGGTTTTTCTTTAGCTTTTAACTTCTTCATTAGTTTTTTATTATAAGCGGAGTGAATAATACGACTAGGCTGTTTGTAAAATGATTTAAGAGGAAGCGCACCCAGTAATGGCCATAATCGAGCCGAATTATACAAATTGAAATAGGTATTTAAAGTGTTCTTCCAAGTATCGAAAGTTGACGGTGAATCTGACTGATTTTGTGAATTCGCTGAAATCAAATTATTATCCGAGCATTGAGCTGGTGAAGATTTTGCTACTTTTTCCGTATCGATAGGACTAGCCGAACAGAGTGAAAAAACCTGCGAATAAAATGGCGTTTAAAAAAATTAACACACAATTTGGATAAATTCTAGGTTCTTGTTCAACTGCGATAAACTTACCAATGCGAAAATCAAGTATGTTGATGATAAACTGTCGCAATGCATCGTGTGATGATTAAACTTTTCGAGTTTAAATTGTTTACTTTTCGTATAAAAATTCACAAATGTATGAAAATGAATGTTCAGTTTCTACGTGTGTCGCGACTGTGCAAAGTAAATACTCGGTACTGTGTATTTTATTGGAATTGATTTGAATTAAATTACTTAATACGTGTTTGTAAATTATTCAAAAGGCTCAGATGTAGATATGCGGCGGTGCTTTATTCGCCGCCGCTATTACTTGATGAAGACAAATAGTTTTTCAAACGTAAACAGTGTTTTTTTGTTTGTTTGTTTTAATGAGAGGTATTATTCAAATTAATTGGTGCTTGAATTTGTTTGTTTTTTTGTTTTTTTTTTTTTTATTTCTTTAATGGATCCGAAATTCGGGATAGATATTTATCCGAAGTTACCACCCAGAGATAATGACAATTATATCGTTCGTATATTGTTTTTTTTTTTCAGCTATAAAATGTGCTAGTTTAAGTTGTATGAAATTGAATTTTCCTTTTTATTGAAAAGTTGTGATTAGTTGGGCCACATTTGATCTTGTGTATGCTTTAACGAGATGTTTTTGCGAAGAAAGGGAAAAAAATGTCAAAATTAAAAAAAATACTAAAGTTGTTTTTTTTTTTGGTAACGGTGACAGCTCGAACCGTATACTCGAATGTAGTAAAACCAGTAGCGCACCCAGGGGGCCTATTGAGGCTGTACCCCTCGCTTCGACGTGAAAAAATTAAATCTTGTCTGCATTTACGCTGCATTTAATACCCAAATGTTCCAAAAAATCATCAGTTTTCTAAAAAGACTCCCAAAATTTGAAACCCAAACTACGAAAAATGCACCTTTTTTTGACTCAAAAATACCCATTTTTTCAAAATTTTTCCCTCTCTGTGCTCACGACTACCTTATAAAATTTGAATTATGCATGATGGGACATCAGAAGTTAGGCTCGTAGAAAAGCAGTGACATCGAAAAATGCGGATGGGTTTGTCACGGTGGTTTTTTTTTTGGTCGCGGGATTGCATTTTAACAATCATTCGAGTGTTAGACCAAAATTAGGCTTCAATAGTGTTGGTTAAACATCCGAAAATTTATAATTTTTAAATATTGACATCCAGACTTACATTAAGCTCCAAAATGGGATGCTAAAATTTCAAAATTTTCTAAATGGCACACAACTGGGTGTTGGATTTCGTATCTGGGTTTTCAAATGCGCTGTTCTGTGATCTTGAAAGTAACGAGGATTCAGACAATTTTGGAGCTTGGTTGATCAACATAAATATCAGATTTTGAACCTCCACTTCTGAAGCCCAATTCGGATCTAACGCTTAAATGTTTGTCAAAATGGAATTCAGTCACAATAAAAATCCATGCATTTGGCACATTTTTTAATTTTTAGCTCGTTGGAATTTATACCTGACTCGCCTAGGCGTAATTTATTCATTTCAAGAGAGATTTTCAAACGTCACTTTTTCGCCTGATTTTCCATGTCATGTTATCAATGGAAACCAGGCTATTACAGTCTATCAACCAACGGCAGATGGGGGGGGGGTATCAAAAAAATCTGTTTTGGGGTTCTGGAAGATCATTAATACAATTTTTAGCCATGTCAGATATTTATTTATTTTTTCTATTTTATTCATTTGTTTATTTGTTTTCCCCGAACATTAAAATCATTTATTCCGCTCGATACCAACCAAAATCGCTGCAATTTGGTTAATCGGCTCAGTTTGGCGGCGAATTAAATATATATGAATGAAAATAAATTCGGGTCAAAATTCAGTTTTGCCCCATTTTGACGGAGGGGGTGCTGAGGGGTCAAAAGCACAAAAATTGCCCTTTTTAAGCTAATTGATAGAGAATCAAATGTTGTTTAGCGTATGCAAAAGTTAACCTCTTAAGTCAAATAGGAAGGGAGATATGGGAGTTTTCTTCCTTCTTGATCCTGAAAAAGGGTTGTTCCTTCCCTGTCTCCCCACCAAATTGAGCTAGGAAATTGAAATTTGGTATGTATATTAAATTTAAGACCTAGATGTGCTTTAGAGGGTTCCAAATTTTTAGCTGCAGCACCCCCCATATCCTTTTTCTCATCTTTGCAGTTTTTTGAGATTGTTCCTCAAATAACTCCCCTCCAAATTGAACTAGAAACTTGAAATTACGTATGAACATTTAGTAGGAGCTCTAGATGTGCCTTTTTGACGTCTCAACTTTTTAGTCACATTTCACCTCCTCACAGCCCCTAAAAAGTGGGTTTTTGGTCGTTTTTTCTCACTTTTTGGGTTCGTCCTCTGCATAACTCCCCTCCAAATAAGGCCAGGAACTTGAAATTAGGTATGTGCGTTTAGTAGATGCCCTAGATGTGCCTTTGGGGAGGGGGGGTCTCTACTTTTCAGCCCTATTACGCCGCTTCCCAGCCACAATAAAGTGGGGTTTTAGTCGTTTTTTCTTATTTTTTGAATTTGTTTCTCCCATAATTCTCCTCCATATTAGGCTAGGAACTTGAAATTAAGTATGCACGTTTTGTGGGGGCTCTAGATGTGTTTTTTTGGGGGTCTCGACTTTTCAGCCTCATTTCACCCCCTTACAGTCCTTAAATATCGGGTTTTTGGGCAATTTTTCTTGTTTTTTGAGTTTCCCCTCCGAATTGAGCTAGGAACTTGAAATTAGATTCATTGGAATTATAGTCTGAAAGTACGAGAACTTTCTTGTTGCTTATACCCAATGAACTTATTCTTGAATAATTACCAAGTACCTGGTTGAATATTTGTTTTGTATTCCAAATAATTGACAAAAATAAAAAAATGAATAAAAAAGACTAATCACATCGTCGTGACACTTTTTCGTTTTAAGTTGGGTGTGAAGTTTGAACTTTGTGATTTATGTTGGCATTATATAATTTTTTTCTTCATCTCTAACTTTTCCTTCTTCTGAAAAAATCAAGAAAAAAAAGTAACAGGTATTAATTTTTGCATTTCTTTTTGAATAAGTGTAATAATTCTAGGATGATAACTGATAGGCACTTCACTTACCAGGATCAATTTGTTTATATTCAGATTTGAATAAAAATCCCATTGCGGACTTCTCTTTTATCCTAAACTTTTTAAATTTTCGCTTACGAAGATGTATATTAGCATTTCGACTAGGCTGTGTATGCGATAACCTTAAAAATCTCGAAAGTAACGAAGGTAATTGCGAATTAGTCCAAAAGCTATTCACTGCTTTCTTCCAAGTACCAATAGTTGTTGAGAAAGTTGAATCGTTGTTGTTTAGTGAAGAATAATTGGAATTTAGCGATGAGTCATTTTCTAAACATTTATCAGATGACAAGTTCTGTGTCGATTTAATAGTTTCCTCTGAGTCGATGGGGCCAGCCAGATAGTACGGAAAAATCTACAATACCATAATGTAACACAATATATTTGAAAAATGCACATCAATACGCTGCTTTTTTAGCTTGATTTTCTTAAAATATTGCAGTGACGTGAATTTTTCCACTCATGAAGTAAAAAAGCATCGCTTCAGGATACTTTTTTAGCCTGATTTTCGTGACATATTACATCGATGAGAATTGAAAAAAAGCATTGCGGGTAGGAAGGGCTCAAAGGAGCTAAGAAGTCGAAACCCCCAAAAGGCACATATAGGATCCCTACTAAACATCCATACCCAATTTCAGGTTCCTAGCTCAATTTGGAGGGGAATTATGCAAGAAACAAACTCAAAAATAAAATCGCCCAAAACCCCCATATTTAGAACTGTAAGGAGGTGAAATGGGGCTGAAAAGTCGAGACCCTTAAAACACACATTCAGGGCCCCTAATAAATGTACATGCCAGATTTCAAGTTTCTAGGTCAGTTTGGAGTGGAGTTATGCGAGGAACAAATTCAAAAAATAAGAAAAGACTATCAAAAAACCACATATTTGGGGCTGTGTAGGATTGAAATGAGACTGAAAAGTCGGGACTCCCAAAAGATACATCTGGGGCCTCTATTAAATATACATATCTAATTTCAAATTCCTACTTCAATTTGGAGAGGAGTTATGCGAGGAACAAACTCAAAAAATTCCAAAAATGAAAAAAACAGTCAAAAAACCACTTTTTGAGGGTGTGAAGGGGTGTAATTGTGGCAAAAAGTTGGTACTCCTGAAAGGCACATCTAAAGCCCCAACTGAATGTAAATTCCAAATTTCAAATTTTTATCTCAATTTGATGGGGAGATAGAAGGGGAACAGCCTTTTTCAGGGCCAAAAAGGGGGAAAACCCTAATATCTCCCCTCCTAATTGACTTACGAAGTTGATTTTTGGTTATGCTATATAACATTCGATTCTCTATCAATTAGCTTGAAAAGGGGCAATTTTTGTGTTTTTGACCCCTCAGCACCCCTCCCCCCAAAATGGGGCCAAACTGAATTTTGACCCAAATTTATCTTCACTCATATATATCTAATTCGCCGCCAAACTGAGCTGATTAACCGAATTGGAACGATTTTGGTCGGTATCGAGCAAAGTGAATGATTTTAACGTTCAAGGGAAAGAAATAAAAATAAAAATCTGGCATGGCTAAAAATCGCCTAGGAAAACAAAACGGATTTTGTTGATCCTTCCCCCTCATCCGCCGTTGCTCAATAGACTGTAATAGCTTGTTTTTCATTGACAATATGATATAGAAAATCAGGCTAAAAATCACCTTCACATTTAGGACCCATACTGAATCTACGTTCACTACATACCAAATTCCAGTCATCCCAATTTAGTGGCGGGAAGGGGGCTTATGCGTAGGACAAATTTCAAAAACGTCGAATGTGAACCAAAAATTTATTTTATTTGGGTTGCCAGGATAGGCTGCAATGGGGCTGAAAATTAAAAATCCGCGAAAGGCACATTGAGGGCATCTACTAAATTAAAATAGCAAATTTCAACTACCCAGCTCGATATGGAGAAGAGTTTTTAAAAGAGCTGAACTTTTGCAAGGGAAAAAGGAAGATCCCTTCCATAATTGCCCTCCTAGTTGACGTAGAAATGTTATTTTGGTGTATATGTTTTACAACTTTTGATTCTCTGTGAATTGGTGCAAAAACGAACGCAATTTCTTCCTTTCAGTGCCCCTTCCCTCCTCCCCGAATTTAGACCCGACTGAATTTTCACGCAAGGTTATCCTCGCTTTTGTTTGTCTAATCCACCGCTATTTCCAGCATATTGATAGGTTTTAGATGATTTTAGTTTTCCATGGTGCAAAAATAAAATGAATAAAATATTTGGGACGATAAAAAATGGTCCTGGTGATGTTTCAGGGCTTCAAAATTTTGTTGATTGTCCCCTTGCTGAAATCACCGTATTGTTAGATAGCCCGCAATAGTCTGCTTTCCCATGACAATATTATGTAGAAAATCAGGCCAAGAACACGTTTTATAAAGATGTAACTGGAAATGCATTATAATGAATAAAATTCAAGTACTTACCAATAGAAAAATCAACGACGTAAAAATCGAACTGAAGCTCATTGCTTTACGCCTTACTATACTATTGTACATTTTTTCAACGGCACAAATGTCGTCGAGTGAATGGGAAAATTTTCAAACTCCCTCCTGAATAAGTAGTCAATTTTGTCGGCATTAATTTGAGTCAAGTTCCATTGACGAGGTGTTGTAAATCATTCGAGACATAAGCAAGTGAACACTACATTGTGCGTTCATCGCCGCTTCATTAGGACAAAATGTTTTCAAACTGTGTGTTTGTATTTTTTTTTTTATTATTACAAATTTTTCTTCTAAAAATTATATCTGAATCAATTATCACCCAAACGAAATGGTATTTTATAATTTTTTTTCTTCTTTTATTCATGGGACGATATTTGTTTTTTATTTGAAATTTCGCCGCATTCGGTGAACGGTAGTATTTGTTTTTACTATGTTTTGAACTTTGGTACGTGTTGTTTAGATGCCTATTACACCATTAACTGTGGAATATTTTTAATTTTATTGTGGTTTTCGGTTTTCAAATGCCTGTTTACTTTGTACAATTACCAAAATTATGATAAATTTAGAATTTTAAATTTCTCTTTACTTTTTATTGAATATAATACAACCTTGAAAAGAACGTGGAAGTAGTTATTTTTGTTCACTTCACGTGATCAGCTTACGTTTATTTTCATTTTAATGTAAAAGCCAAATATATATCTTTATCGTAACATAAGGATACTTTTTCTTTTAACTGAAATTTTGAAATCGAATTCGTAATAAAGATAAATGGTTTTTAACAACAGGGCATGAGAATGTGACAGTAATTGAAAAAAAAACAAATGTTTAAGTTATTAAAGTAATTTAAATTTAAATTACTTGATTGGAAAAAATAAGCAATTTATTTTTCGAAATTTAAAAAAAAATTATGTATATTCGCTGATATTGACGACTGATAAATAGGTACCTAGTTTGTAATTTAATTAGTACATTTTACGTGTTATGTATTTTGCATGATAGCGCAACTTTAGGTAAATACGTAAACATTTATTTATCTTATTGTAAGTCAATTTACCTACCTGTTCGTTCAAAAAATATTTATTCAATTCAACTAGCTTGAATCATCTTGTATAATTTTTGCTATTGCATTGCTCTTAACCATAAAGATAGTTTATACTTGATTTCATTAAAAAAAAAAAAAAAAATGATAGGCTTGATTACCCACTATACTGTGCTCGTTAGAAAACTGAACCATGTGCCAAAAAGAGTCAGGTTATTTTATATGACTGCTTTTCAATGTCACATTTTCAAGAAAGCCAGGACATTACGGTCCATTTACTTATGAAAGGCGAGGAGTCTCAATAAAATTCATTCTTGGATCCTAGAAGATCATTAAAACCATTTGCAGGCCTGTCAAATAAATTCATGTTAATATCGAAAGTGTCTAATAGCGCATTCTACTGTACACCATGTACAGTTAAGTTACAACAGTTGACCATCAACACTTGACCGTGGACCATCAAAATCCGGATTGTTCAGATTTTGATGGTCAGAATGTTGATGGCCTTAACATTAATGGTCAAATGTTCTGGGCTGTTGACATCTGGATCATCAACAGTTGGATTGAGTTTGACAAAAAAGTAAGGTGTTATGAACAAAATGCTGAGCAATCTTCAAAATAAATCACAATTTTTTTAAAAGCTATATCTCATCAGATGAAATTTGGACTTTTGGTAGAACTGGGGAAGTAATAACAAAAAGAAATTTGAAAATTTGCTTAGAATTTCTTACTTAACATATATTGGTAGCCTGGATATTGATGGTCAAAGTCAACTCTTGACAATCCACTGTTGACAGTCCAGATGTTGATGCTCCACTGTTGACAGTCTACTACAGTCTCAAAAATTTTTAGCTTTTGAACCAATCGCCAGAAAATCACAAATTATATGGATTGGACAGATAGATGGTTGCCATTTTTCGAGTTTCCATACACATCTCCCCCATAAATTGAGCCAAGAGGTTAAAATTTTCCAATTGAATTTAACTGATTTTCTGAATGTGCTTTTTGAGAGTTTTTTGATTTTCGAGTCTCATTATTACTATTCACGGTCCAGTGAAAATAGTTCTTTGGGTGATATTTGTCATTTTTCGAGTCTGTCTGACCCATATCTACCCTGAGTGATGAGCCAAGAGGTAGAAATTTGTCGTTGTAGCTGTAGTAGTGATGTTAGATGTGCCTTTTTAGGTTTTCAACTATTAACTCTAAAATCAATCTCTACTCCTAGAGTATTGTTAGCCTGATTTTACATGTCATATTGTCAATGAAAAACAGCCTATTACAGCCTGTTGACCTTGACAGGGGTCACAATGTTAACGAAATCCGTTCTGGGGTCCTGCAGGACAGTTATTTATTTTAATTAACATTGAAAGATGTTTAATAGCGCATTCTACGAAAGTCCGTCAACAATTAATTGTCTTCATTGAACGATATTAGTGGATTGTCAACAGTTGACTATCAAAATCTGGATAGTCAAAATCCGGATTGATCAGATTTTGATGACCTGGATTTTAATGGTCTTAACACTGATGGTCAACTGTTCTGGGCTGTTAACATCTCGATCGTCAACAGCCAGGTTTTATGTTTGACAAAAAAGTTGAATGTTATGAAGGACCGATTTTATGAAGTTGAAATGTCCAGAAAAATGAAAGATGTTGAAAGTTGACCGATCAATAGTTGACCTTGGACGTGAATTAATTTTATGATTTTAAGTTGAAATGTTGAAAAAAATTCAGGTTGTTTGAAGTTGGCCCGTGAACAGTGCACCTTGACCTTGAATTGATTTCATGACTTCAAGTTGAAATGTTGAGAAAAATTTGAGATGTTATTAGTGGACCATCAACGATGTGACGTCATCATTGAACTGACATCAGTGGACTTATTTTGTGAAGAACTGATTGTATGATTTTGAGTTGAAATGTCGTCATCCACTGACCCGTCAATAGTTGACCTTGACTCTAGATTGATTTCAAGATTTCAAGTTGAAATATTGGGGAAAATTGAAAATGTTTAAAGTTGATCCGTAAACAATTGACCTTGACTCTGGATTAATTTCATGATTTTACCTGTCAATAGCTGACAATGACCCTAAATTGAATTTATGATTTCAAGTTGAAATGTCGAGGAAAATTAGTTGGCCTTCAATCCGGTGAAGATTTTTAAAGTTGACACATGAATAGTTGACTTTTACTCTGGATTGATTTTATGATTTTAAGTTGAAGTGTAGAAAATTAATTGACTTTGATCTTGGTTGATTTTATGATTTCAATTTGAAATATTGAGGAAAATGTTTGACTTTGATCCTGGTTGATTATATGATTTCAATTTGAAATAGAGAAAAATTAGTTGACCTTAACCCTGGTTGATTTTATGATTTCTATTTGAAATGTTTACGAAAACAGAAATGACTCATCAATTTTATGGCATCTCCTAGCATTGCTTCAAAAGACCTAATTTCGCTAAAAAAAATACAGAAAATTTTATAGGTGACAAACATTCTGCTCGATACTGATCAAAATGCCTCCAATTTAGTCAATGGGCTTAGTTCAGCGGTGGTTCAGATATTCATAAATGGAGATGACCTTCGGTGAAAATTCAGTCATGTCAAAAGGATTGTTCAGCAGAAAAAATCTCAAAAATTATTTCTTTTTGAGCCAATTGGCGGATAATCCAAAACTGTATCACATATTCAAAAATCAACCTCCTTGGTCAATCAGAAAGGGTGATATGGATGGTTTTCCCCTTTTTCGACCTTGAATAGGGGCTTTCTTCCCCTATCTCCCCTCCAGATGAAGCTAGAAGATTAGAAATTTGGTATGTGGACTTAGCAAGGGCCATTGATTTTCCTTTTGTTGGTTTGACTTTTCAGACCCATTGCGCCCCCTTACATCCCAGAAACGTGGTTTTTCGGTCGGTGTTGACTATTTTTTGAGAAGAAGGAAAGAGGCATGGTACAAAATGTAATCCTCATCTAGTAATATTTTTCAATAATAACCTCATCCATGTGAGTTGAGCGTGCTCAAAGATTGGATAGGGTTTGGTAAACCTAGAAAGGTATATCCCTATCGGGGCAAATTATACTCTAAACGTGTAAAGTAATATACGATAAACAAATGAATAGATAAACGTAATTAAAAAAGCATTTGTCGAATACTCATCATCAAAGAGATATCCAACTTCCGAAACACATGGCTATTGCTCTTAATTACAAATATGCCATTACGTACTCAATATCTATCTAACACTTGTTAACATTCAAATGTTAGGTAAATTATCGTAGTATGCTCAAAGCAAATACATATCATCGCAATTGCTGCAGTTGATCTGTAACTATGTGTTTAATGAGAATTCAAACCGATGTACGTATTTTCCAACGATCTTATGTGTTTTTCGAATTCGTCGTTTCAACATGCGGGAGGTAATCATTTATACGAGTCGTTGGTTCATAATTCATTGGATCATTCATTATCTCATAGGCACCGCAGTAATTTCCCATAAACATGAAAAAAATTGCACGTATTGGTAAATTGAATTATTCAGTCGTGGAATCGCACCACTGAAGGGTTACCATAGTTGAAAAAAAAACTTCTGTTGAGTTAGTCAGACGACCAACATGCTTAAATTGAATATTGAGTACGGAGAATGATTCTTGTTCATGAAAAGAATTAATTATGACGTGTGCCTTATGAAGAAAACAGTATCGAAGTAATTTTCAATATTTTTGGTGATAAATTGATGCATAAGCAGGATAAATAAGCTCATTGTATGTATTTTATATATTGTATGCTATGTACTGTTTAGGCTTGCACGTGATTCGTTCAATTTTCTTCTACGGTACTGTTTATGCTGGTTTTAACTCCATTGCTTGACGTTTGTTTTAAGTTTATCCTACAAATAATGTATTCATCACCTGTAACATGTGATTTTCAATGGTCAGTTCTAGATAAGGCTGTTCTTGAAACAATCGTCATCTATTAAGTACATTAGATGATCTATCTAACATTAAGACGAGTTAAAAAGAAAGCCAAAAAGATAGCACGACATTGCACAATGTATACTCATTACTTACCACACACGTACGTACGTATCGTATGTAAATATGTTATATTTTTTAATAGTGAATAGAACGATGATTAAAAATGTGTAACCCTTAATTAAAAAGGTACCGTTAAGCGTTTCTTTACGCGTACACTACGTATACATAATACGCGAGCCAAACGACAAAAATATGCAAATACCCGTTGGTAAATAATTGCCAGCGGAATTGAAATTATTATCGAGCATTCTTGTCCATTGTGAATACCCTTTTGGCGGCCAATAACGCGCCATGACCGGCTAAATCATTTAGGGTTGACAGTGCAACCTTTTCCAAAGGGTCTTAATAAGTCTTCTATTATTTTATTGTAAATCTGTTTTCAACTTTAATCATCGTGTACGTCGTTGTCCTTGTTGTCGTCGTGCTCGTTTTGGTCGCGCTAATGACGTACGTTGGGATTTCATCTTTTACGCGACCGAGTACCAAGGCGAAGATGTTTTTCATGGTTGGAATACGTGTTGTAAATATTTGTCGAACGATGGGTTTAACCGTTTGACGGTGATATTTGCGTAATAACAACATATAACTCGACTGTGCGCATTTGTCGCCCACAGTTTGGAAAATAAGAGAATTTTAAAAATTTTGATTAACCACCTTCATACCAATAACCAGATACCTAATTATTTTTAAAATTGATTGATACATGTTAACCAAGTAGGTATTATTGTTTGAGCTCGTTTTATTTCTATACACTCTATGGGAAATGTTTTCCAAGCTCAGAGATAGGAAGATAGAAGACATTATTCTATTCATATCCAAGGTCCAAAGCCTACCATAAAGGAGCCCAGGTTACGGTTGGAAATCAGCACCTCAGCCAAATTAGCCTACTACTTGCATTAAAAATTGACATAAAATGGCAAAAATGAAACTTTTAGCCTAATTTTTTGTCCTATTGTCAATTAAAATCATGCTATTACAGTCTACCAACTAATGATGGATAAGAAGGGAGCATCAAAATAATCTATTTTGGGATCCTACAAAACAGTTAAGATCATTTTCGAAGATGCTACATATTAACATCAAAAGATGTTCCAGTAGAGCATTTTATAAATTTGTGTAACAAATTTTAGTGTCAATGGTTGAACATCAACTGTTGACTATCAGTATCCGAACATTGATGATCTGAACTGTCCACTGTGGGCTGTCTACAGTTGACCATAAATACCCAAACCATTAGTATCTGGACCATGAAGATTCTGACTATCAACAACTGACGGTCAGCAATTGACCATCCAGTTTAACAACAGTGGACCATCAATGTTTACGCAGTAAAGAACTGGACTTTTGAAAATTTGCCATCAATAGCCAGCCATACCATGATGATCCGGTCTAACAACAGCAGATCATCAATGTCCATACCATCAATGTTTGGACAATGAAGAACTGGACTTTCAAAAGTTGACCATCAATATCGGGACCATGCAAATTCGGACTGTCAACAGTGAACCATCGGCAGTTGACCATTAAAGTGCGGACCATTAATATTCAGACCATCAATATCCACATTATGAAGATCTGAACGGTCAAAAGTTGAACATCAATATCCAGGTCATTAATATGTAGACCATGAATATTCAGACCATCAGTGTTTGAACAGTGTAGAACAGGACTTCCAACAGTTGACCATCAATATCCAGACCAAGCAGATTCGGATTGTCAACATTAGACTATCAGCAGTTGACCATCAATGTGCGGACCATCAGTATCCAGATCATCAATATCTAGTTCATATATACCTAGACCATGAATATCCAAATAATGAAGAACCAGACTTAATAGTGGACTGACAACAGTTGACCATCAATGGACTATCAAAAATGGACCATCAATATCCAGACTATCAGTATCCTGACAGTGAAGAACCAGGCTCTCAGCAGTTGGCTATCAATATCCAGATCATGAAGATTTGTACCATCAACAGTGGACCATCAGCAGCTGACCATCAATATCTAGACCATTAACATTCTGACCATCAAATTGAATGCTATGAAAAAATTGCTGAACAAATTTTACAGTTTTCTAATTTAAAAAAAGAGTCACGTATTTTTTGTTTTAAAATTATTTTACTACATTTTAATTACTTATTTTTTTCCTCAAAGTAATATCATTTAATTGGCTCCATACTAACAAAAATCTTCAAAATTCGACTAAGTAAAATGACCTTGGATAAAAACTCAGCCTAGTCCAAATATAGGGAAGGGGTGCTAAGGGATAAAATTCGCAAAAATTGTTTCATTTTGAACTGATCGTTAGAAAATCTAAATTTGTATAATATACCTCCAAAATCGGCCTCATATGTCAATTAGAAGGGGAGATATGAGGATTTTTTTCTCTTTTTGACTTTGAAAATACACTGTTCCACTCATATCTGTCCTACAAATTGAGGCAAGGCATTGAAATTTGGCGTGTACCTATAATAGACGCTCTGAATGTGTTATTTGGGTGTTTCAATTTCTCGACAGCATTTCACCTCTCCCCCTCCCCTCTTCAGAGTTCGGAAAATGTAGTTTTTGCGCCAGCTTTTATTATTTTTCGAGTGTACCTTTCCAATTTAAGCTAGGAGGTTGAAAATTAGTATGTATATTTAGCAAAAGTTCCAAATGTGTTTTTTGCAGTTTCAAGCTTTCAGTCCCATTGCACCCCTTCACAACCCCCAAACAATATTTTTTGTCATGTTTTTCTTATTTTTTCCAGATTATGACTCGCATATCTCCCCGACAAATTGAGCTAGGAGGTTGAAATTTGGTGTGTAGATTTAGTGGAGGGCCCTGACGTAACTTTTGCGAGTTTCGGGTATTTACTTCAATATCTATCCTTACCCCCCCCCCTTCCACCATTAATTATTTATGTATTCGTATAAAATGGTATTTTTCATAATTTTACATTTCAGAAACTAAAAGTTGATGTTAACAGAAGTTCTTCAACTTTTACATATTATCGTGATTTTTTTTTCTGGTTCACAGCGGTTTTCAAGATGCCTAGTACTTCAAAAAGCTCATTTTAATACAACTTTTTTGAACAATGTTCAAAAATTTTCTATTTAAAAATTGTAAAATACATAATAGCATTGCCTTTGATCACACCTAATTTTCAACTTCAATCATCAATTTCCTTTTATCAACTCGTTGCTTCTGTCTTCCTCTTACTCAATAACCATAGTAAAATAATAATATTCGACGGAAAGCTCAATGCTGCACTAAATAAAAATACTTTTCGCTTGGGTATGACAATAGAGCGGTAAAGTACATCAGCTATTACCTTGAAACTTTAAAGCTATCCAAGTCCTCACTTACATACACTTTCAACTCGAACCGCAACACGATCAAAATCCAAATACGTAAGTAAATAAAGCATCTTACGAATGTCAGACATCTCCGCTTCGTCGCTTCATTGCTTCTTTGTATTTGTTATCGAACAAAACGTCAATTTCCGCCGGTAAAATGTACTTATAGGTGGGTATTCATCCGCAAAAGGAGAACGCAACACTAAGAATTGTGGAAACTCTACACTAACGCGAAGTATGGAAAATTTTCGCACTCAAGTTGCTTAAGCTGCCTAGTCAAAGCCCCGTTTTCCTTTTGATATGATAATTCATATTCCAAGTACATATATAACTTTTCGACGAGTAAATTAATAAGTATTTAGTTGCCAACGTTAAATAGCTACGTGGAATATTTTCATTTTCACCGAGAAAATAAAATCTCCGAAGTGAAAATATAAAATTTGACGACCACCGAGTAAAAGTACTTAGGTACAAGTATAAATAAGCGAAGGATAATAAATTGTGTAATAAAACACGACGACTTTATACTTGAATTGTTACGTGTAAAAAGAAATGCGAAAAAAAGTTTTTAGCATCGTTCGAAGTCACGAATCACGTGTTACACATCTCGATAAAGCACGATCTTACAAATAAAATAATACCGACGACCTGTACAGTCTGTAAATGGTGAATAGGTTAGGTAAGATTCGTACATCGTGCACAGTGCGAAGTATTCTAAAAGTAAGGTAAGAAGAGGGTAGCCAGCAACGCACCAAAGAGAAAGATGGCACAATAGATGAGTAAACTCCCAAATAAACTTATAGAGGCAAACTTTTGTGTATATGTACATACTATAAAGGCCGATTAGTAGACGAAAATTCGATACTAATCGACGTAGAAATAGCCGACTCGACTGCCTACAACCCCCATCGTTTACGATGCTTTTACTTGTACGTACATCGTATCGTACAACCGTGATCAACCTAAATACTAGAAAACAAACACGTGTTTCGAGAGTTTTACCTCTTCCCTGCCTCCAACCATGGTCATCGTGTATTATTTTCCAGCGACTGCTTTCCTCTCTGCTTGTGGTATTATAGCACGACGATATGGCGCGCTAATTCTTTATTAAAACATTGTCAATTCGTAATGCTTCAAAGTTCACTCGCTCAAGTGGGCTTCCTATTGAATTTTGTAACATTCTTTCCTACCCGTCATCGTCACTGTTTGAAATTTCAGCCTACTACGTTTATACTTTGCAAGTACGTATAATTGCAATTAGAATGTGCAATACGGAGCGCTATAGATGGAGAAACTGTCCCACTCTTATTTTCGATGCACTACCCTTGTACATAGTAAAACATGCCGCTTAACGCTTGAATTTCAAATTTACATTCATTATCGTTTCGTCGTTTGTATTCACGTTTACGTAGCTACCTACCTACCTACCTACTACAAACGACGACCACTTCATCGAAACGAATCTTTGTTTGTTGTATAGATACGTACGAGTAAAGGTTGCGAATTCGAATCGCGTCAAAGACAATAAAATACATTGTACATAGAAAGGTAGATATTCTTTTATAATAGGTACAAGTTACAATCGTATATGTGTTATATCTTTATCCATCATTCATGATGAATTTTTTTTTTACTATACTTTTCTTTTGATCTTTATTAATTGACCGATTTTTTTTTGTTGTTTGTTTTCTAACAAAAGTATCCTTTTTTTTTTTTTAATGAAAACACCTTTTTTCTTTCAACTTTTGCAGTTAGCATTATTTATTTTATTTTTTAAAATTCTTTCTTTCGTCGGCTCGTTATAATGCATCATGTCTTCTTTCTTCTTTTTCACTATTCTGATTACGAAATGACCTACTGAAACGAATCATCGAAGAGGATTTTGAAAAAATGAAGCAATATTTATGTAAAATGTTGGACTAGCTCCCTCTCCCCTCTACCCTTGTAGTTGGTATTTTTTATTACAGAGTATGTTGGTTGATAAGACCAAATAATGTGGACGAATATCATTACGATTATATTGTATTAATCAACCAACATTTTGTGCAACATGAAAATCTCAATTTTTTCGGGGAGGAAGGGGAGAGTTCAACATCACTTGGACTGCCAGTACATTCACTAAAAATTATTCAACGTGATCCGATCAGCAGGGCTGTAAAAGCTAAAACTGAAATATGTTGTCAGTTTAAGTTCCAATTTTGAGTTGAAGTTCAAGTATCGTTTAATTTTTTACCTTAAAACAAAGAAATTATGAAATGCTCAATCATTTATTAATTATTTTTAGAATTACGAGTCAATGTGAAGATGGTGGATAGCCACAAAGGCCAATCAGGACGATAAAAAAAGTAAAACCTGAACTGAAAGTGATATGTTGTAATCAAACTTAATACATAGACTGAGAAACTGGCATTGAAATTGAGATTGGAAGTAAAAGTGAAACTCAAAAACTGAAATTTTTAAACTTGAATTGAAATATTTTGTCAGCTTTGATTTCAGTATTAAAATTTCAGTTCTGAGTTGAAGTTCAGGTATCATTTAATTTAGTCAAAAACAAAGAAAATGTGAAGTTAACAATTACATATTTAGTTATTTTCAAAACTACGTGTTGATGTGAGGATTGTCAGGGATGTGACGTGGAGGAGAGGAGAAAGAAGATACAGCAATCTCCCGTCCTTCTCGCGTTAACTGGGAAAGTTCATAAAAAAAATTAGTAAGTTACAAAAAGGTGGCAAAAATTTGGTTGAGAAAAAAGAAAAAAATTATGCCAAATGCAGGAACTTACCAGTAGGAATTTTAAACTCCCTAAAAATACAATTCGTGTTCTAGAAGCTACGGTTTTCTCAAAATTTGGTTTGCATACATTTGTTATTTATTTCATTTTTGTGAACTTGGGCCTCGAAAAATAGTGTTTTTTATACTATAGAGACTTTATATTTCACTTCACAAAAAAGTTGGTAAAGGTTACCGATTTTAGTTGGCGAATTTTTCATTTTTACTTCTCCCCTCTCCCCTCCTTGGAAGTTGTCTTCACTAGGTCCTTGAGGGTAGTCATGAAGGCCTCATGGGAACTGAAACATTTTTAATGAAACTAAAAAGTAGAAACCAAAATTAATATTTAGAAACCAGATTTGAAATTGAAATTGAAAATGAAACTGAAACTGAAACTGCACTTGAAACTGAAATTGAAAAAGAAATTGACATTGAAATTGAAACTGAACTTGAACTTAAACTTAAAATTGAACTTAAAATTGAAATTAAAATTGAAATTGGAAGGGAAAATGAAATTGAAATAAGAAGGGAAATTGAAATTAAAGGGAAATTGAAACTGAAATTGAAGTGGAACTAAAATTGAAACTGAACTAAAACTGAAACTGAAATTTAAAATGAAATTAAAGCTTAAAACTGAAAACTGAAACTGGAATCTTTTTGTTTTACCAACCAGCCTTTCATTTCTCTATTCAAAGAATCTGTGAGGTTTCGGTACGTCTTGGTCATAGGCCTCGTCAAGATTGAAAATTAAGAAGAAGTGTTTCCAGGTCCCCTAGAGATACTTTTGTTAAAGGAGAGGGGGTGTTGAGGGTTTGTTCTATTAATTTTCGTACAGCCGAGATTTTTTGCCAAACAACTCAACTTTAGAATCACATATTGTGAAACTGATTGTGCTTAAAATGAAAGTGTTTTCGCGGCTGTGTATAGAATTTTGAAAACAGACTCAAAATTGATCATCAAATTTTTGAAATCTCAAATTTAAACTTTTGAGATAACTCTACTTTTTATGATGAGCGCAAATGTTCAAAATTGCAATTTAAAAAGCTTAAAAAATTGCCATGACATGAACTTGCTTCAACCAATGAATTTTTAAAATGGAATCATGACTCCCCTAAGTAGGTACGGGTCCCTCAATTTTTGATAAAAATACAAAGTTATGTGAAAAGTAAAGTGACGTATCAATTCTTACCAGTTCGAGGGCGCTAAGTTTGAATATTGGTTTAATTTGTTGATCCGAGCCCCCCTCCTTCCAATCTTTCCACCAGCCGACCAGCTCCCTCCTACAAGGTCAAAGTTTAAAAAAAAAATCGAAAAATTGAGTGATTAATAGGTATTTATGATTTGAGGTTCTTCAGTAACTTATTTTTTGTGTATAACCTCTAAGTAACCTCTTCACTTAACCAAATATGGAGAAAATCATTAAAAAAAATCAGAATAGCTTGTGACATATTAGTATATTTCTGCTAACATGAAAGTGCTAAGTTTGATTATCAACTTATTTTCGTACCCCCCTCTCCCCTCCCACCTTCTCACTAACCTCCACCTTCATCGTCAAAAAATTTACTGAAAGAACTGATTTTAAATTTGAGTTGAGTGAGTTACATTAAGTTCTTAAGATACCTACATTTTTGACAGTTTGGCTCAAATTATCAGAGTTCGCCAATTTTTATGCTTCGTTTTATTTTTTGGTAAGGTATAAGAGATATCACCATTTCACTCATTTTCAAAATTTTCAACTGATTTGAATCTGATTTTTTATATAAAAAAATGATATCTAAATTCAATTCGAATGTAAGCTCTGTCTGTAAAATAAAAAGAAATAGGAAGTACACACGAAGCTAGGCAATTGCCAACAAAGTGTTTTTATTCTATCGAATGCTTCGTATTAAATAGACAATTGTCGCCACGTTGAAAAAAAAAAACCCTTTGCCTCAAAGTCGCTGAAAATAAAAACTCGACAAAAAAAAACAACAAAAAACAGAAAAAAAAACAACCAACAACCTAACAGCACATAAAACACGAGAAAAATAGACCGAAAAAAAAAGTATTCAACCGTGTAAAGCGGAAGTCGACAACGATGGCGGATTCGACTTTCCGTCGTGTAGGTCGGTTTAGCGGCTGAAACTAAATTATTTCAAAGGATTTATGTCGTCGGTGTGCAACTGTGCAGCATACAACGTCGAGCTATGTTCATTAATATTGTAACTTCAACGAGATATGTAGCCTAGCTAGAGCTACCTACCTACATACCTTCCTACTTTGGTATAATTAATCGTGTATACGCGAATGTGGCAGGTTGCAGATAAATGCGATCTCGTTTGCTTTCGTTTTCTGTTGTTTCGTCTAT
Organism: Ferrisia virgata; assembly: GCA_900060175.1. Classification (NCBI taxonomy): domain Eukaryota; kingdom Metazoa; phylum Arthropoda; class Insecta; order Hemiptera; family Pseudococcidae; genus Ferrisia; species Ferrisia virgata. The sequence goes on along the minus strand of FIZR01032268.1, from coordinate 9,893 downwards.
TTAACTTTGGATATACAAACGTGTAGGTACATGGTATCGCGTTGGTATTATTTGAGGTGCTAATTTTATTTCATTTGTTAGTTCGTGACATCATTCCAAAACCTTGTTCTAGCTACCTTTCTTCGTTTGTTTTCATTTTCAACTCACGATGCTGATGTAAATTTGGCGGAGTTTTTGAGGTATAGTAAGTACGTAGTTCCTTGTCGATGGTTGAATGTGACCTATCAAGATGTTGAAGAATATCTATACGTGAGAGGGTAAATTGAAGCACTCTGGTCGTGTAGTCAGCAAATAATCCATATCTATGATACTAAAATATAGAAATTATTATTTGAAGAATACGAGGCCAATATTAACAATAAACTATGTTGCATGTATAGTCTATAGGCATATGTAACTGAAAACCAATTACTCGAACAATCAACTCACGACTTATTTGATTTTTCTGTTTCAGGTGAGTAAACCAACAACCTACTGGTTTTCGTATGTACATTTATTTTGAAAAGAAAATGAAATCGGTGAGTATGTAGCTTCGTAATTTGTGGAAACCATTTGTGATTTTATTGTTATGAAATAGTGAACTTTTGTCCGGCAAATTTACACTATTGATTGGAGGAAATTTGCAACAGAAATATTTTTCATGAATATGTAAGCAGGAGCTCAATAATACGAACAAAATACTAAAATTTTACATTAATCTCAACACTCCTCAAAAAAAGGTATATATTTTCTACTATATCTATTATTTACTCCGGAATCACATTTTGGGTAGAAATATTTGTTTACTACCTGATTATAATCTGAATTTCGTAGAATTTTTTTATTAATTATTTTTTCATGTGAGCCGTAAAGGAGAGGAAGTGAGAGGTTTTAAAAATTCTATCCCTCAAGGTGATGAAATCGACTTTCTTTTTCAAAGCCACTGCAAATTTTATCATTGATGTACAAAACTGTGACTGAAATTTTTAATCTTTCACCCTACACCAATTCTAAGCTTATCACCGATCATTTGAAAAAATTTTGGTATTTTGTATCTTATCTCGAGGGATAGGGAAAAAAACCCCTGTTGGATGAGATAGGTGAATCTGTACAAAAGCTGAGGTTTAAAAGTAACTGAATTATTTATTTTTGGTCAATTTTCAGCTGTTTTTCAACATTTCCCTCTGATTTTTGATCAATTTTATCCGACTGTTATCTATTTTTTTCTTATTTTAGGTCCATTTTCAGGCATTTTTCTGCAATTTCTCATAAATATTGATAAATTTTCTGTATTTTCACCGATTTTTACCCCATTTCTAATAATTTTTTACAATTTGTGGTCAATTTTTTTCATTTATCAATTTCATGATTTTATCAATTCCTTAACCAATTTTCGACGATTTTAGACTATTTTTCACTTCATTTTGTCAACTTTTTACCCAATTTTTGATAATACGATTTTTTTTCATGTTATTTCGTGATTTTTTAACAATTTTACTCAGTTTTCGATGATTTTTTGTCTAAATTTCAATACATTTCTTAGTTTTTAACATTTTTGATACATTTTCAATGATTTTAACGTTGTTCAGCAATACATCGTAATTTTGGATCATTTTTTCGTATTTTTTTCGCATTTTCTACAGATTTCTAACTATTTTTTACATAATTCTCAATGATTTTTTTTCATATTTTAGACTAATTTTCTACATTTTAAGCTTATTTTAGTTTACTTTTCACCCATTTTTCGATGATTTATAATGACTTTTTGTTCATAGCTTAGGTCAATTTTCACTTATTTTTAACTGTTTTTGGTAATTTTTGAACACTTTTCTGCGTTTTTCACAATTTTTTGTAAATTTTTTATCCTGTTTTTACTTTTTTTTCAAATTTTTTTTCTTAAATTTTAACTAATTTTCAATAAATTTGAACGATTTTCAGTCAATTTCAACTTTCTTTTGTCATTTTTTTTCACAATCTTCAACCATTTTTAGCGATTTTTTTCAATGTTTTTGGTCAATTTTTACTTATTTTTCAACGATAAACCGTATTTTTTTATTAATTTTCTGCCTTTTTAACGTATTCTTGTCAACTTTTTGCAACATTTTCAATAATTTTTTACAATTTTTTCATATTTTTGGTCAGTTTTTAATTGTTATTCAACATTTTTAATGATTTTAACGATTTTTGATCAATTTTTATCTATTTTCAATACTGTTTCGTGTTTTTTTTATCAATTTTTAACACTTTTAACGCATTTTCGTCAACTTTTTGCGACATTTTCAACAGTTATTTAAGATTTTTTTCCTGATTCATGATCAGTTTTTAATGATTTTTAACGATTTTTTATCAATTTTTATCAATTTTTATCAATTTTTCAATATTATTTCGTGTTTTCTTAACTAATTTTTAGCATTGTTTTCAGTTGTTTTTCAACATTTTTTGTGATTTACAATCAATTTTTAATGTTTTTAAACAATTTTTGGTATATTTGTATATATTTTTCAAAATTATTTTGTGTTTTTTTATCAAATATTGCATTTTTAACGCATTTTGGTTATCTTTTTACGTAGTTTTCGTTGGTTTTTATCAATTTTTTAAATACTTTTTGTCAATTTTGACGATTTTATCAACTTTTTTTCGCAATTTTTTATTAATTTTCTCCATTTTTTACGCTATTTTCAATAATTTTTAACAATTTTTGGTAAATTTGTATCAATTTTTCAATATTTCTTCCTGTTTTTCATCAATTTTTTACATTTTAACGCATTCGGGAAAAATCGTCAACAGTTCACCATCCATATTTGATAACATTAGTGGGCTGTCAACAGTGTGACATCATCATTGCACTAACATCAGTGGACAGATTTTTATGACCTGGAATGACTTCAGTGGACTTATTTTATGAAAGATTGATTTTATGATTTAAGTTAAAATGTTGAGGAAAATTAAAGATGCTTGAAGTTGACGGTTTTATGATTTTGAGTTGAAATGTCGTAGTTCGTTGACCCGCCAACAGTTGGCCTTGACTGCGGGTTGATTTTGAGAGGTCAAGTTCAAATGTCGAGGAAAATATTAGTTGACGTTGACTCCGGTTGATTTTATGATTTCAAGTTGAAATGTTGAGGAAAATTAAAGCGGCTTAAAGTTGATCCAAAAAACAGTTGAACTTAATTCTGGATTGATTTTATGATTTCGAGTTGAAATTTCTTCATCAGTTGTCCTGTCAACAGTTCACTTTGACCTTGCATTGATTTTAGGATTTAAAGTTGAAAATGAAAATTAATTGATCTTGACCCTGGTTGATTTTATGACTGTAAGTTGAAATGTTGAAGAAAATTATAGATGTTTAAAGTTGACCTATAAACGGTTAACCTTGACTTTGGATTGATTTTTATGAATTTAAGTCGAAATGTTGAGGAAAATTACTTGACTTTGGTCGTGGTTGATTTCATGATTTTAAGTTTAAATGTTGAGGAAAATGACAGACGTTTAATGGCGCATTCCGCAGTTGACCTGTCGTCAGTTTATCCGTCAACAGTAGGCTTTGACGGTGGTTGATTTTATGATTTCAGGTTGAAATGTTGAAGTGGTGCGACGAAAATTATTTGTTGAGAAACAGTAAATATAACATTTGAATTTATACCGACAACGTAAAAATATCAGAACTTGCATTCTTTTGACGTTACTCTTTGCGTACAACGAGTACTACGTATTTGATCAATTTTCTGCATTTCTTATACATTTCTGTCAAATTTTTACGCAACTTTGGATACTATTTAACGATTTTTTCTTTATTAAGTTCGTTTTTTACCTATTTTTAAACGTTTTTTTGCGATTCTTGATCAATTTTCTGCATTTTCACGTATTTATGTCAACGTTTTATACAATTTTGGATAATGTTTGACGATTTTTTCCTTATGCTAGGTTGATTTTCGCATCTTTTTATCATTTTTACGTAACTTCTTATCAATTTTCTTCATTTTTTTTAAATTTCTATGAATTTTTTTCCCCAAATTCGATGATTTTTAACAAAATTTTGAGTTTACATTTAATGTACTCAAAAATTAGCCAAATCGATGATGTTGTTTTTTTTTGATTCACCTTACTTACTACCCCTTTCTAACAAAAAAAATCTTCAATGATGAATTCAGAAAAAGGGCCTCCGTAAAATATACCTATAAATTCAGTCAGCAAAATAATTCCAACAGGAGTATTCTGCAATGACGACAAATTCGCGACAAGTATCGAGTGCTGAAATTAACTGCATAGTATAATTTTTAACCTGTATCGAGCTTCGCTTCTCGTCACGTTATCGGAATTGAAAAGCAGCTTCGACCAAGCATTACAAATGAAAAATGTAAATTTATAAAAGGACACTTTGTGGAACGGAGGGATTTGTTAGCGGTGACATGAAACAAAGAAAGAAAAAAAAACTAGGTAAAATTGATTATCACCGTTCGAAATAGAGCTGAACAAAGTAGACGTAAAGAGGCACCATCAAGATTGCTTCGGACGACCAAGTAATGAAAATTAAATCTCGTAAACCAATGCTTCGGGTGAGCGGCGGTGCAATTTACGCAATTTACAATTTAAATTGATCTCGTTGCTACGTAATCGAGGTGCATGGCAATCGAAATAAATGGAACTTCATTATAGAAAACGTTTGTTTGAAAAATACATCGTTTTCGTATAATGTACCTACTACCTACAGCGTAGATATACGAGAAAGGTGTAGAGAGATGTGCTATACCGCAGTCCGGACTCGTCGTACGTACAAATCTCGCGGTAATACGATTTTAGTTTTAAGTGACGATGGTTACTGTCATCCGCCTCTCTCTCTCTCTCTTTCTCTTTTTGTACTTATCCTCGCCCTCTTGTTTTACCTATCGTTGCAACCTTTCGTATTGTGGCGGCCGCCTTTTCCATTTTATAAGTAATTTAACGAGTTTGCTGGAAAATTAATACGGTTCCGATTGAAATTAATGAATATTCGATAGATAAGTGTATACGAAGGCGGCGTAGAATAGATAATTTAGTATACGTAGATAGGTAGATATATAGGTTGACTATCTTTTTTATATATATACATAAAACGTGGGTCTTGCTTTAGTAATTACGAATGTTGCAAGTGTCAAATTAAGATGCTTTTTGCTCAACGATCGTTCTATCTTTTTTTCCTGCTCATGTTTTCCATACTTTAGACTTGGTAATGTAATATAGAATCTAACTCATTTCAAACCGAAAGGAAATCGTATTAAAATTGATACGTACCTATACAAAACATAGTATATTGGCGAATTGAAGGCAAAGTCAGAATGCACTGTGAAAAAAAACTGATGGAAAATAACACCACCACCACCAACAACAACAACAACAACAGAATGATTTATTCATTGAACGATACTCATAAATATCTGCTCGCCTTTTTTGTCGTTATATTGAAGTATGCGATTCTTCTTCATTTTAATTTGAAATTCGTAAACGTCGTTTAGATTCAAATTCACAATAGCTGGTATTTTGATTTTAGGCCTTGAAGGGTTTTTCTTCATCACCACGTTGCTGTTGATGTACAAATTTCCATCTTTGTAATAAATTCGCGCTTTACCTCGTTTCAGTTGATCGTCTCTGTAAGCTTTGTAATCGCCTATGTGAACACGTCCATTGGAAACCTTGATTACTTTGCCATTTTCTACGTAAAGTACTCGTTGGGGTACTTTACGTTTTCTTCGGTGAGAGGGTATGTAACGTTTGTTAGCCTTGATATCGTAGGCTGGTTTATCACCGTAATATACTGTGCAGCCTTGTAAACGAAATTTTGTGCCTGGGGGTATTCGATAGATGACTTTGGAACCGTCGTAAACTGAGTTTTTTACTATGGTGTACGAATTACCGTTGCATTTCGCGATGTAAATAGTAGATGGAGAGGTGTTGGCGGTGGAAGTGAACGGTACGAAGAATTGGATCTGAAATGTTGAGAAAAAGAGTGAATATTGATTGAAATTTTCTGAAGAGTGAGCAGATTAGAAAATGATTTTTTTTTTTAAATGCATGTGAAAATTTCCACTCAAATTTTCGGACGTCGGTGATTATTTGAGGAATTTTTGGTGGATTTTTAAAGATATGGAAAACTGGAATAAGTAATACAACTCTCACAATTCCAAACATAGACTACGTATTAAGTAGGGTGGGCCAAAATTTATTTTTTTGGAAAGTAGCTATTGGCAGAATTAACGTATCACATAATTTAACAATGGTTGATAACTTGCCAGTAGTTGATAATTTTGTCTTTGGAGCTGATTTGTGAGATAATCATGAAATCGATCAAAAACCTCAATGGTATTTTGGATAGCCCATTCAGTTTAGAATAGAACACCGGCATTGTTGAGCCCAGATTTTTTTATATTCACTTTACTAAACAGAAGCCCAAAATTTTTTTATCTTGGCTAAAACCTAAACATTTTTGCTAAGCGTCCGAGTTTTATTTTTTTCAAAATTTTAGCAAAATAGGTACTGTAATGTTTTCTATGCCAAAATGATGCACACATATGAGAGAATTTACAAAAAAAATTTCAAATGTCTGGGTTTGGTTGGAAGGAAGGAAAATGGTTTATCAACTACTGGTAAGTAGCCTTAGGTTGATTTGGAATTTTTTCCAGGGGCAGGTGATTTTGATGGGGGTTAACAACACAAAGGATGAATGGGATATATATTGGAGTATGATATATAATTTTTTCGGAATTTTCAGATCATTACATGCCACAAAGTTAACCAAAATGTAAAAAAAATTCTTCTTACTTATCAACTACTAGTAAATTACCTTGGTTGCGAAATAATTAGGTAAACAAATTTCAGCTCCATCTCTATTTTTTCAACTTTTCAAACTTTTTTGAAGTTCAAGGATTTTCAAAACATTAGAAACCCCAAGAAATTGTATACAGGGTGTTTCATCTTGATACTATCTCCTTCATATCATAAGCTGTGCAACTTGACTTACGCCCATGTGGAATAGTTTGCCTATTGTAACAGTTTTAGGGACTAAATTATGTAAAATTTACAGTATAAAATTTAATGGAAGGGGAGGAGCATAGATGTGGTCATGTCAGATATATATATATGTATTTTTTTTTTTCAAAACAAAAAAATTATTTGCTCAGCTTGATACTGACCAAAATTGATCAAATTTTGGCAATAGGCTTCGATTGGTAGGATATTTGATATTCTAGAGCAGAGACCACCTCAGGTCAAAATTCATTCATGCCCAAATTTCGCGTAGGAGGGGTGCTGAAACGCTAAAATCGCAAAAATCGTTCTTTTTTGAGGCAATCGATGAACACCCTAAAGCTGTATAACATATCCAAAAATCAGTCTCCAAAGTAAATTGAGAAGGGAGATATAATGATTTTTCTTCTTTTTGACGTTGAAAAAGGCCGTATAATTCAGCTCCTATAAGTGTTAGGATAGGCAAAATATTCTGTACAATTGTAAACCGAGCTGCATTACTTGTGGTATGAAGGAGATAGTACCCAGAAAAAACACCTTGTATGTGTATATCTATTTTTATTCAAAATGGTCATGAGCGGTGATTTTTTATCATTGCTCCTCTTTTCACGAGATTTTTAAAAATGTCACTCTTTATGTTCCGTCACAATATTTTCTAGAAAACTGCGAAGAAAATTTTTTGAGGAAAATCCTCTTGAAATGAACACAGGACATCAGTTTCAGACTATTTCACGCAATGTTTCAATTCTCCCTCTCTCCCACACTTGATTTTTCAAGTATACTAAAAAAATACATTTTACACGTATTTTTAATATAAATTTATTAAAAATTGAAAAAAAAAAATTATGGGTATGGTTCATATGAAAGCAGTAAAAACAAACTTTATTTTAATGAAGGTAAATGCACTCGGCCCAATTCACTAAAAATTCATTGAAAAAAAATTTTAACTATGAAAAATATTTTTTTTTAAGTCAAAGTTGAAAAACTGTGTTTTTTTATGTTTTATTAGAAATTCACCAAAAATAACCTATGAATGAATGCAGGAACTCGAAAATTCTGAGATCTAAAAAATTTGAGTGTGAACATTATAACATTTAGGTACTCTAACTTCAAGGATACTCCAGTTTTTATGATATTTAACGTGGGAGGGGAAAACTATAGTAAAAATAAAAAAAATCGAATTTCTATCAAATCACAACCAAATGTGTAGTTTGTACCTTAAATTTCGTAGCTATGACCAAATTAATGTAGTTGTAGACATGGCAAATCGCCACCCAAGAGAGCCAATGGGCAGGTACGGAGGGAGGAGGGGAGAGAAGCTCTCTCAATATCAAATAAAAATACTCAAAATATGCTATATAACATTAGTACCGGTTACGAAGAAGCTATTGTGAGAATTTCGGTAAATTTTTCATTGCAGGGATTTGTACCATCCCTCCTCCACTCGCTGGTGGACCTCTTTTGGTTTAAGGTTCATTAGTATCGCGTTAATTATAATGTACATTCGAATTTTAGAGTCTAAACCATCGATTTATTCGTTTGGCGTTCTTGGGTCACAGATCAATGTTACTTGTTTAGACTAAAATTTTCCGGATCTTGGGTTTAGACCAAAATGAACAAATTTTCGTTAGGCTTTTGAGAAATTTCAAAAATTTTCAATATTTGGCAAGCTTACCGTGGGTAGACGTGCTCTTTGGGAAATTATGATGAATCGATGATGTACTAAAAATTTTATTCGGTACACCAGACATTATACCGAACCAAATATCACTACAATGGGGGTTTCTAAACATGAATCATGTATACTCAAAGCTACTAGTATGCCTCTGGTCTCTTTGATTCGACCTTGTATGCGTTCAAATGATTAAAAAAGCGTAAAAATAAATTCAAGTTGAACTTACGTTGATCCAAGCTGCAATAATTGTAGTGTATATTAATTTTTCCATAATAAAGAGAAACACGAATTGAAAGGCATATAATAGTAGTTACTTTACATAAAGTATCTGTAAGTACTGCAACTACAAGTAAGTCCAAGTACTGGGTATCCTTGTACATGTTTTGAAATGTCATTGTTAATGAAAAAGGCATATACAAGTGTGAAACCATTTGCGTAGTTTGATTTATTATTTTTTTTTGCTGGCTAAACACTCATCGATAGTTGAGTGGAAAGTCGTAAATCATAGTTATTTGGAAATCGACGAATGCCATCAAATACTTGGGTTGTAGTACTACGCATTTTTTTTGGTTGCTTAATGCAATGAACAAGTTGGAGAAGTTCGGATGTGAGAACAGCGGAGATTATGTGATCGCTTGTTTTCTTATCAGTTTGTATTATTTTGAATTAATTCTCGTACATGATCGATGTATCATGACAAAATTGTTGAATAACAAAAGTTTTCAATTATACTTATCTATACAGTGGGGTCGTTCGAAAACAATTATATTTTCCCATAATTGTGGCTAACATTGAGATGTTTGATATCTTTTGAGTTGAAATCTCTCCAGATAAAATATTAACCACCTGGGTTCCTTGAAAAGACTTCTATAAGTTTCCAAAGCGGAAGCATTTTTGAAAAAAAAAATAAAGAAAACAAAAGAACATAGGTATGTTTTTGTGTGTACGAGATGAAAATTTTTTTCTTAACGTTTCTTCTACTTTTTGGCCCCGTGGAAGTGTATATTCAAGTTCTGAATCAATCTGTGTGATTGAATTTTCAATCAAAAGTCCGTTAACGTTGCCAGATTTTGATCGAGATTTTCAAACATCAATCAAATTGAAGAATTATATTCTTTTTTTTTTCTTATTCTGGGCGTTTATAATTGCTAAGATTTTTACGCCCAGTGTTTAAAAGGGGTCAAAAAGGTTGGGACTTAAATTTGGTGCTAGAGGTCAAGTTTTTTTATTAAGAGGAGGA
>FIZR01032265.1:0-17232 GCA_900060175.1 Ferrisia virgata | reverse complement strand
AATCACGCATATACATTTAGGATAAGAAAAAAAAAAAAAAAAAAAAAAGGTTAAAAAAAAAAAAAAAAAAAAAAAAAGGTTCAAAAATAAAATTCATCGATTTACAACGGTATTCAGAAAATACTTAGACTAATTTTGCTTTTCATTCGATACTCGGCAATACCGGTTATAATTAATTACTCAACTTCATAAGGTTGCGAGCTTTTAATTTGGTCGTGTCGAGACCGGTGTGGATGTTTAATTAAACGAACACCTCCGACTCGGTAGTGAAGTTTTCGCCTTGATGGAAAGCTAATTAAAAATGAAGGAATTTCCAAGCACAATTTTTGTTCGTTAATAAATCACGTTTTTGCGTTATATTTACGAATCAATTTTGCCATCTCGTCGACGCCGAGCTCGTTACATTTTGTATAGTACCGTACCTAGACGTACTAGCACTAGAAAAAGAAAAAAAAAAGTGGCAAAACAGTTACTTCCAGCCCGTTTGATCGCAGTCGTCAGCCCAGAATGAGGAATTAATGCAAAATGTCAACTCCTTAGCTTAAAAGTTTTCTACTCGGTAGATTTGATGATTTACTCGTAAATTTTTTTCTACACATCTACATAGAATCGCAATGCTGATGTTTTTGTACAAAAATTATCGCAAAATCCTCTCGTAGTTGTATTTTTGTACTAATGTGATTAATAAACACCATATTTGGTGTTTATAAAAATTCTAAAAACAGCTCGATCGAATGAAAGAGAAACTACACTATATGGATGTTGGCCTGTGCCTTGTTGGCCCTTTTTTCTGTACGCTATATCGTTGGCGAAACACTCCGAAAATGACGATTCTTTTTTTGGTGAAAATCATTAATATACTTGATAACACAACTACTTACACCGAAATTACGGCCAAAATTGCAGTAAAACGTTTAAAAAATAGGAATTATAAAAACTTCGTAATTCCTGAAAAACCTTGTAAATCCGATTCCCAAGCGGCTCTTAATTTTTCGATGAAGCGATGGAGAGGGGAGAAGATTCGAATCCAGGGGAAAAGAAAGTGGTACATTGTTTGTAAAAAATTTAACCTGATTTTCGTAAAATTTTAGAATTACGTGGATTGAAAAAAGTATTGCTTCATAATCAGTGGTAGGGGTAGACAGTGGTTTCAAAGTGCGTAATTCAGACTATGCAAGGCCATATTTAGAACCCTGCTCAATCTGTATGCCAAATTCACACACAAGAAATAAACCACACCTCGCGTCCCCGCTTCGCTGAGGCTGCTTGAAATAAGAAAAACTGACCATTGAACTACATTTATGGGGAGGGGGAGGGAGGTGCAATGCATCTGAAAAATCGAAACCCCTAAAAGACACATCTATAGCTCCTACCAAGTCTACATAACAAATTGCCACTTCTTAGCACAATTTAGAGCGGAGATGTAGGAGGAACAGCTCTTTTTCGAGGTAGAAAAGAGAAAAACCAATCATATCTCTCTTCCTAATTGACCTAGGAGGTTGATTTTTGGATATGTTACACAACTTTGGATTGTTTATTGATTCGTTTAACAGAGAAAAATTTTTGCGGTTTTGGTTCATCAGCACCTTCTCCCAAAATGAGTTTATTGGCCGAATTGGAACGATTTTAGTCCGTACTAAGCTGAGTAAATGATTTTAGTTTCGGGAGGGGGTGGGATAAAAATAAACATTCGACATGGTCAAAATTGGTTGTAATGGTCTTCTACGGATCAGAAATGGAATTTGTTATTTCTCACCTCATCCGCCGTAGTTCAATATATATCGTAAGAGCCTGGTTTTCATTGATCATACAGCATAAAAAATCAGGCCAATTACTCAAATGACAACAAATTTCTCAAAATTAAAATTTAAAAATATTTTCTTGGCCTACTGAAAAGTTTAGGTGTTTAGAGTAACGTACATCATCATACGATTAAGGAATGGTAATGTTGAAACGAGTTAGAATTTCATAAATGATCTATCTAAGAAAAAAAAATCAATCAACGTTAAAAACCATAGACTTTTTTCAGTTCCATGCTTCACCAATTCAGGGAATTCTCGAGATTTGAGTAAAAAAATTTTATCGTTTCAAAATATGCACGGAGTTAGTATTACAGCAGAATAATGTATCTGATGAATCCAACGTTTCAATCAATATAAAATAATCGCATCTCCATAACAACTTGACAATCTAGGTTGCGATCCGTATAAAATGCAGGGTATGCAATGTAGCATTAGGAAGGATTTGGTAACACTAACAAGTTTACATTTCCGTTATTTGATAAGCGTCATGGCTAATTATATCTCGCGCGCGCTTGAAGAAGTTACCATTTGAAAATTTTATACCATAAATTACATTTATGCAAAAACTTGTAATAAAAAAGGATTAATAATTGTAGATAAGATGATTAAGGTAATTTGCCAGTAGTTGATAGGTAAGAGAAAATTTTTTTACATTTTTGTTAACTACGTCGCATGTAATGATCAAAAAATTCTGAAAAAATTATATATTATACTCCGATGTATACCCCATCCATCTCCTGTGTTGTTAACCCCCACCTGCAGTACTTATTTTTAGAAAAAACTCTAAAACAATCAATGCTACCTTTGCAAAGCGAAGTTTCGACTTAATTTTTTGGTGTGAATTGGATGACAAATTTTCAAATACGAGAAAGTAACTCAAATTGATATTTTTTTCATAAATTTCATTGATTTTTCGGCAATTTTTTGAGTTTTTTAACTTCTGACACTAACCCTTTTTCCTCCGCTCCAGCCGAACCCAGGCATTTGAATTTTTTTTTTTTTTGTAGTTTCTCCCATATGTGTTCATCATTTAGACATAAAAACCATTTTGTTACCAATTCTGCAAAAATTTTGAAAAAAATAAATTTCAAACTCAGAAGCTTAGCAAAAATGTTCAGGTTTTTACAAAAACATAGAAATTTTGAGCTTTTGTTTAGCAAAGTGAACATAAAAAAATTATCAATTTATGGCTGGGCTCAACAATGTCGGTGTTCTACTCTAAATTGAATAGCCTATCCAAAATACCATTGAAGATTTGATCAATCACATGATTGTCTCACAAATCAGCTCTAAATACAAAATTATCAGCTATTGGCAAATTACCTGAGTGATGACCAAAAAGTATTTAAAAATTCTGGGCCGTCGAATACTCCTAAAATCATGAGAAAATTATTTCGATTCGCCAACTCAAAAAAGGGACTATACAAGCTTTTCGTTCCAGTATTCATAGTCTATTTAGAGGTCACATTTAGTCGAAAAAATAGGTAAATAATATTCATTAATGAAAATGTAGTGGGAGACGAATTTCCTTCTTTTTTTTTCTTTTTTTTGATTTATAAAGTTAAGTATCAAAGGCTTATCTCTGTCCAGCGCACATCACACATCTTCATGTAAGTAGTGTACAAGATATAAGTATTATTTAGTACACATGTTTGTATTGAAATCACTACAACGAAACAATGCCATGATTTATGACCGAAATTGGTGTTTTTCTTTCTTTTACTATTAACGATTTGAGAACTATTTCACCACATGTACGACTTTTTCAAAAACAACAACAACGTTGTTAACTTATCTAAATTGAAAAAAAAATTAACGCAGGTGTTTTACTACAAAACAAAATATTTCGCTGAAAAAAAAAACGTTAAAGCATTATTTTTATAACAAACAGGAATGGAATTTACATGGCCTATAACTTAATTGAAAACGTATGTGCATGTGAATAAAGTCAAGAAATTGGACACAATTTAAAGAATGTAGACGAACGTAAACCACATCGAGAAAAATTTTGGTGCAACAGTTGCAATCTCAGTCAAATTTTTAATGACGTTATCTAACACAGAATTTTACGTTGAACAACTTTACTTCTATTCATTTTTAGAGTATTTGTTTTTATTTTGAAGAAACCCGCATTTTTAAGCGCTTTCTGAACTCTTAATGATGACCTATCTCTCACAAAAAATTGAAAAAAATCTCTAACAATTTTACTAGTAGACGCAAATCCTCCATCGGAAAAAAATTGATGTACCTTTCTTTGGTCAATTTTACCCCTTCTAAGAGATGAAAAATTTTGAAAAAGTTTATATTGTTATACTCAACTTTACTACCAATATTTGGATCGAAACCATGATTTTTGCTCCAATACGAGTGAGTACAGAATTTTTTTCCATAAAAATGCGTTTTTTCAATAAACTGAGCGAGGCTGGTGGATTGGGGGAAATTTTTACTACTCTAAAATTTTGTTCAGAAGTACCTGATAATATTTTGTGAAAAATTTTGCAAATCCGAGAACAAAGGCGTTTCACCTAATACTATCCAGGAGTTTCCTACCTTTCAGTGCAGACAATTGTTTCGAATGCAATTGAATGAAATAGTTAAAATGGCAGGTGAATAGACTCTCATCATTTTATCAAGATTCCAGGTTTATGATTTTCTCTTCTGCTTAAAAAATCGTGTTTCGAGACAAAACGCGAGTACATCAGTTTTAAAACGAGTCCTTCGGAAAAATCTGAATGTAACAAATGCTGACTTACACGTGACTTCTATATTTAAAATACATTGTTTTCTAACGAGACTGCTCGTCGAGCTTTCAGCGAATGAAAAAAAAAAAAAAAAAAGAGAAAACTCCAATATTTTTACCATATAATCTATTTTCTTTCGTCAATTTTAGTTTCACTTCACTAGCAAAACACTTTAATCTTTCATTCCAGCATTTACACATTGGAAACTCATCTACATATAATTTTCTCATGGCTTTTTCAACACTTCATAAAATAAACTACATACCGTAGAAAAAAGGGTTACAAGTATAAAAAAAATCAAGCTCTTAAATTAAATACGTACTATAAGTACGTACGTACGTACCTAATACTTAACGAAATGATGTTCAAGAGCTTCTTCAGACTTTAATTTTAACCGTCAACATGGTATACAATGTATAGGTCTAGGTAGTAGGTACATCATACTTTACATCAATATTATACGCGTATGTACTATACATATCGTGCCTTTAAATCAGCAAGATACCATTTTATTCAGCGGTTATTTCTTTAATCTGCAATCTTTTTAAACCATACCCAACAACATGTATCTATTACATTAATGTAACGTAAGATAATTTGTGAAAATACACTCGCATCGTTAGCTAAGCTGCCTACATCCAGTACAACGCTACGGACGATATACATTGTACAATCGACTATACGAAAATTCTCCAAAGTCAATTGTTAAATCAACCAGAAGAAGACTCTATTCGTTGCTTTATTTTTCCTTACGTTCCAAAATGGTACTACATTTTAAATTAAACTTCTCTCGAGTTCGTAAAAAACATTACGTTAGCGCAATTACTTTCACGTATATGAAATTTACACTCGACACGAAGAACATTTATTGCGTATTTTACAATTCTCGTGATTCTACTGCGCGTCGCGTCGTCATCTCCTATTTCCAAAATATTCTCATTCGAGTGTCTCCGTTGTGTAAATAAAAAAAAACACATACACACACACACACACACACACACACGCTCACGATTTAGATTACAGTATAGAATTTTACTTTTACACCGAAGTAAAAAGAATTTGAAAATCTTCACGACATTTTGCTTCCGAGTGATTTTTTAAAATGAGCAATGTACTCGTACATATCTACAGGGTGGCCCGGATAAAATGTGAAATATCAAAACCATGTATTCCACTAATTGAAAGAAATAAAAGTATCCTTCGTAAAAAAATTTGAAAATCCCATTGTTGATGAAATATTTGCGATTGGAGTTTGTTGGAATGCGACAACGTTGCCTGCGAATTTCCATAGCTACAAACCAGGCAGCGTATTTACAATTTTAAAAATGTAATGGGAAAAAATAAACGAGGTTGTCACCGCGAGCATGAAGAATCGAATAAATCTGTTTTGTAGGGAAATAATGCTTAAAGATCAAAGTAAAGAAGAAAAAAATTCACCAATTGCCCATATCCAGAAATTTTGTGAAATAGTCAGCATTTGATAAATAATTTATTCAACGACTAGGGTATCGGAAAAATGGAAACTTCGTTGAAAGGGGTTAAATAAGAAGCTCTGAATTTCTGATCATATTGAACCGGATTTTTTTGTGTGGAAACATATTTTTCGCTTTAAAACTAGGTCTCATTTTATTTATTCCACGAAATTCCTTCTCCATTTTTTATTTCAAATGCCAAAATTATGGATTTTAGGTAAAATTCGGCCCTCTTAAAATGGCGAATAACGCAGTAAGGAAGGGGTTGAGATCTATCACGCATATAACTTTTTCGAATCCAATTGATGAGCAGAATACGAAATTTCAATATTTCACATCTCATCCGGACCACCCTGTATACACCTTTACGTAGGTATATTGTCTGAAACATTAACGCGAGGTAAATAAGGTATTTCAGAATAAATGCTCGCGTGAAAAAGTCGGTAAAGAAAGAAGCACAGAATTTGATTCACTGGAGGGTCGTTTTTTCCTCGTATCCAACCCCCCCCTCCTCCAATAAATTTTCATTCAATTTGTATCCATATGAAAAAAAAGCTGAAAAGCCTTCAAGTTCTTCAGGAAGGGTGAGAGAAACTATAGAAAATGCCAATTACAATTATAAAATTTTCAACTCGAAATGCTGCCCTCCCCCCTTTAAACAATGGTGATTCTAGTGGTAAGACTAAGGGCGACATTTTTTTAGAAATAATTCACTTTTAATGGCCGAAGAATATATTTTTGAATTTTTTTTTCATCAATTTACACACATTCTGAAAAGTTTATGCTGTAAGTTTGAAGCTTGGTTCAACTTCGCGCTGACTGATTGATCGAAGTTCACGATGCTATTTTAACCTGAATTTCGTGAAGTATTATAATAATGTGAATTGAAAAAAAATATCGCAAAGAGCATCGCTTTTCCTAATCAGTGGAGAGGGTGAGAGGGAGGGATACAATTGGGCCAAAGTCAGCAATACCGAAGGACACATCTAGTACCTACCTACCTATACTAAATTTGCATACCAAATTTCAACTTCCTAGTAGAATGGGGGAAGGGAGGAGATATGCAGGAGCAAATTCAAAAAATAAAAACTAACAAAAAACAACTTTCAGGATTGGGAGGAGGTGCAATGAAGTTGAAAAGTTGAAACCCACAAAAGGCACATCTAGGACCACTACTAAATCTACGTACTAAATTTCAACTTCCGAGCTCAATTTGAAGGGGAGGGAGTGCATGCGAGGATCAAACTCAAAGCATAATAAAAACCTATCAAAAAACTATATTTTTGGGGCTTTGAGGGGGATGCCATGAGACTAAAAAATCGAAACTCCCAAAACGCGCATCCAGGATCCTTACTAAATATACATATCAAATTTCAACTTCCTAGCTCAATTTGGAGAGGAAATAGAGAATGGGCAGCTTTTTTTTAATGTCAAAAAGGGTAAAACCCTCATATCTCCCCTCCTAACTGACCTAGGAGGCTGATTTTAGGATGTGATATACAACTTGGATTGTCTATCGATTGGCTCAAAAAGGAATGATTTTTGTAATTTTAGCCTCTTAGCACGCCCTTCCTAAAATTTGAGCATAACGGAATTTTGACTCGAGATCTTCCCCACTCTAGAATATCAAATCCGGCATCAACCGAAGCCTATTTTATAAATTTGATTGATTTTAGTCGGTATCGAGCTGAGCAAATGGTTTTTTGTTTCCAGGGAAAAAAATAAAAATAAATATCTGATGCGGGCAAAAATAATCCTAATGGTCTTCTAGGACTACAAAACAAATTTTTATGATATTCCCCTCGCTCGGGCGAAAATTTTTCAATATTTTCATTACGTACAACCCCTTTTTTTCAGACCGAAGCTGGATCTATTACAAAAATTGATTTAAAATACCAAAAAGGGCTGTAGATCTACATCTCTCAAGTCCCCTTCAAACCACGTCTGACACCCAGTATCGCAAGATTCGAGGTGGTTTCGATAAAAGTTTACTTTTTCAATCAATATTCGTCAGCAACATTCATTTGTTCTAAAATGCCTTATACAAGCAGATTAACTCTTTGTTATCCAAGCACTCGGCAGTAGCTGATAAACGAGATTGAGAATGTTTTGCATCGCAAAAACACTTCACAGACTAATCATTGAAACGCAAGAAAAAATTGAGTTACTCTAGCCCATGAAAATTTGTACTTTGTACTTATTCAGAAAACCTAACAACAATGTACTGCAGTTTGGTGTGTACTGTGTACCGCACAGAAGGTATTCAAAAATTAAGAAAAAAAATTGGTCAACAGTTGTGGACGAAAATATCGAAACTCTTCGATACTGAGAACACCCATATTTCGTATCAGAAAATACTTTATGAAAAAATGGTACTTTGGAAATGAAAATAAACAAATTTTGAAAATAGCTCATTTTAAAAAAATGAATCACCCAAAGTAAATTTTTTTAGCGCTTCAAGGACTGTTCTTTGGAGTACATCTGCAGCTTAAAAATTTCTCAATTTAATCCGTGAATTACCCTTTGGGCACTTTAGGATTATACGAAACGCATATACAAAAAACAAACCAGTAATAATAAAATTTCTCAACTTACAACAGGTGCTACGCCTTATTCGGAAAACTTGATTCTACATTTTTGAATTTATATTAAATTAGGAAAAGCATAAATGCACCTTTTTAAACACATACAGTACATTTCAATACTGTATTCATCTATTTATTCGCAGATTTTTTAATTTCAAGCACAGTTCTGTACACACACGACGCAATACCTCGAAAAAGAAAGTTCATAAGAAGAGTGAAAAAAAAAAACAAAACTCAGCAACCAGGACGTACTGGCATTCGTTATGCAGATAAAGTATGAAAAGGTGAACGTGATCGATACCACCTGTGACAATAGCAGCATTAAATCTGATAAGCAGTAAGCACCTATTTAATACGCGGATATCAAGCCACGAGTCCCCACGAGCCAAGAAATTTATACGCCACCATTCTTTTTAACGTGTGTATTATCATCATTTGGTTAAAATGATACGTACGCGTACTTTGTATACCATACGAAAAAAAAAACAAAGAAAACATTAAATTTATAGACAAAAATTTATTCGATTATCGTACGAGAATCGCCAATTTATCACACGATCGACGTCGTGAGAAAATGAAACACTATACGTATTTATTTCAACTCGCAGTAATAATGAACGGAAAAAATTATCATTTGAAAAAGGTATCTTCTATACATATCCCTAATATTTGCATTTGAAAGTTACGCACCGGAAGCAAAGAAAGTCAATACAATTCTTCCGCATTCTTCATAATTATCTTCTATTCAAAGTAAACTGACAATTATAGTTTTTTCATCTGCAATACACTCAAATATCTATATTTTGTTTCCATTCAACCGAACAAAAAACAAACCATTTATTTTGAAAATTTTCCTATTGCGACCTTATTCCATTATCTCAACTTTTATCACGCAACAAGAACCGAGAATAGGGTATAATAAGCGTACTTCAAAATAAGCACTTTTTTTGATGGGAGTAATTTTTTTCTTCGAATCTTCAAATATCACAACGTTAAGCTCAACAGCTTTTTTGTAAACAATATACAAAAATATTTTTCCCCGTAACAGGAGTTTACACTTCTACTATACGCGAGCAAGTAAAAAAAAAAAAAAAATAATCGGAAAGAGTACGAAGTAACCTACTACCTACCTACCTACCTACCAACTACCTACCTAGCTAGCTACCTTACTACGAACTAACCCTTTTTAAAGATGATGAAAAGTAAACGTGACGCATTTAAACGAGGCGTACAAACAATCGAGGTTAAAAGTTTGAATTTCGCTGGGTTCGCTTCAACGCTGTTTCGTCATATAATAACTTTATAGCACTAGATTCTCAATTACTTAGGAAATTATCATCACTTCAGCATCTATGTATTTGCTTGTATATCAACACTATTAGGAAATAAAACAAAATAATTTCATAAAATTTTTGATTTTTCAAGCGATCTCGTACTGATTAAAATTTGATAATTCAATACAAAATATACAGCAAGGTGGATTTGAAAAAATATATATAAATGTTATACTATATACAAGCTCAGTTAAAATCAACTGATGTAAAACTTTATTTTACAACAGTTTTTAATTTAGGCTCGCTAACATGGTCAGAGGTTAAATTTTGATTATCCAGTTTTTTTTTTAAATCATGAAAATATCAGCTATATCGTGAACCGTTCGTTGGTCCTATCAAAAATCTTAGGACACATTGTTGATTGGAAACTTCATTCTTTACAAATTTGCTACAACATCAACATAAGTTTTCTGTATGACTATAATTGATTACTATCGAATTAATATTTCAAGGTTATACTGAGACATTGGTCTCGTACATAGTTATATGTACTAGGATCTTATTTTAACACATCGTGCTGATGTAAGGAAGTACTCGTATCGTGCTCAAAATATTTCGATAAACTTTCAGAATCTCAAAACGAGTAATTCCATCGAAATGGACGAAACATTCAGACATGAGCAGTGCTATTACATACTACATTCTAGTCACATAGTGCCATCAGAATACAACCTGGCACACACATACACACACACACACGCGCACAGTATATAACAGTATCCGCAAAGAACGATACAGCTAGAAACGTTAAACAATACCAGCAGCAAGCCTTTTACCAGGTATGTGAAGTCTTTCACGAAATTAAGTCATGGTTATTATATTTATGACGTAACCACCATGGAATGCGTTAACGTATTTGCCACCCTCGTAAGTAGTAAGTAGAAGTACATATTTTTCTCTCAAGTACGCGACCGACGCGACACGATATACTATGCATAACCTGTTCATGTTTTGTTTTCATTTTACTGCACATAAAATACGTACTGTACGTACATTCATTTTTTTCTTCGATTTACGAATATAAACATCGCAATGATAATAATGTACTGTGTACAAAATTTTTTTCGTTTCATAAATGAGCCCTTTTTTTTTGTTTTTTGTTTTAATACATGTGAGTAATTTAGTCAATGCTGAATCCTCTGGGCTGAGTAATTTCCAGATACTAGTACGTGTATGCAGTGTGCATACCAACAAATTACCTTGACTGCATAAATTATTATTTACACAAACATGCTTAAAAATATAATAAAATCCCCATTTGAGCCATTTCTTTTAATCATCACCAACAGTTAGGTACGTTAGATAAGTAATACCGTCAACGTTTTTAACCCTTTCAGAGCCAGAACCAACCACTGGATGGATTTTTTTAATTTTTTCACCATGAATAGTGTTGAGGTCAAATACATACATATGCATGTAGTTTGACCAAAAAATTTGTTTTGGGTGATGGGGTTGAATTTTCTGTGCCATAAATGAAGCGCAGTGAGAAAGCTCAATGTCTTACCTGCGACATTAGTTATATATCACAAATGCAACATGCAATTATGTTGAAAAATGCAAGCCTCATTGTTTCGACACACATTTTTATTTTGAAATTTGAAAAAAAAAAACTCAATTTCGCGATTTTCATATTCAATGTTAAGGGTAGAGGAGGTGCAATGGGGCCGAAACGTCGACACTACCAAAAAGCACTTCTACGACTTAACTAAATCTATATACCAAATTTCAACTTCCTAGCCCAATTGGAGGAGGCCGGGGGGAGATATGCGAGGAACAAATTCAAAATACAAGAAAACCCACCCAAAAAACACATTTCCGAGGCTGTGAGTAGGCGCAATGGATTTCAAAAATCGAAACCCTCAAAAGGCACATCTATAGCCCCTACTAAGTCTACATACTAAATTTCAATTTCCTAGCTTAATTTGGAAGAGAAATAAAAAAGGAAAAACCCCTTTTCAAGGTTTAAAATAAGAAACCTCCTTATATCTCACCCGTTAATTGATTTGGCTGATTTTTAGATATGTTATACAACTTTGGATAGTGTATCGATTGACTGAAAACGGAACAATTTTTGTAATTTTAGCCCTTCAGTACCTCCTCTCCCAAATTTGGGCACAACTGAATTTTGATCCGAGGTCATCCCCACTTCAGAATATCAATTCCATCGCCAATCGAAACCTAATTTCCATATTTGATCGATTTTGCTGGGTACCGAGCTGAAAAAATGATTTTTAGTTTCCGGGGAGCCAGGGAGGGGGAAATAAAAAAATTAAAATAAATATCTTACAAGGTCAAAAAAGGTCGTAATGGTCTTCTAGGACTCCAAAACAAATTTGTTAATATTCCCCCTAATCAACGAGATCGATAGACAGGCTAAAATTAAGAGCAAAAATACAGCACAAAAAAGGAAAAAATATCGGCAGACACGGAAAGAAAAATTTTCAATCAGAAGAAACTTTCACAAAAAATGAGCATATTCTGGATACGAATAACTGATTTAAAAAAATTGGCACAGGTAATGAAGAGTAAAATTTTCTTCAAATTTAGCAAATAGTACTTGAAAGTTTCCATTTTTACAAGGTAATTGCAATACAAAACCTCGGCAATTTCGCTCATGTTTCAAACTTATCTGTATTTCACTCCAACTGAGAAAGAACTAAGAAGTCAAAAAAATTTCAAACATTTTCAAACAATTGCATGGGAAAACCTGAAAATTAACAAAATTTTTGTTTTCAAGGTGAAAATTAATATTTTGAGAAGATTCGAAACTTCATTACATTTTTTTGTCTATCATTATAACTGATAGAAAAATCATCAAAATTTTTTAAAATACTAAAAATTTATCGCCAGCAGGCATAAGAATTGAAACAATAAATTTCCCATGCCAGTGGTTGAAAATTTTGAAAAATATTTTAATTTCTTGTCTTATTCCATAACAACTTATTTGATGGTTGAAAATTTTCGAAAAATTAGTATAAGAATATTTGAATGAAATTTCAAACATTAACGAGCAGGTTGATCCTGAAAACCCCCAAAAAAATCCTATGTAAATATTAAAAGATTGATAGAAATTTTTCAATCTGCACTGAAATAAAAAACATTCAAAACAATATTTTAAATTTAATTAACATTTTTTAAAAATTTATTCAACTTCTTACCAACTTTGACCATAAAAATTGACACAGATTTTGAGAAATATGCCAAATTTCTTAAAACTAAAAATTACTGTAGGAATTCCTTTTTAAAATATCCAGCAAAATATTTGAAATTGAAAAAGAATTTTACGCTACATTTCTTATCCCATTTTTTTTTTTTTAAATCGAACATTCCTCACGAGAGGACACTCATTTTTTGTGAGACTTTCTCATCAAAAAATTTTGTTTCCGTATTCGGTGATTTTTTTTCATTTTGCTAGAATACTTTTGCTCTGATTTTTTCAAATTGATATCTAACAAGATGTAGGACATTGAGCTTTCTGAACACGGTCCGTTTTTTACATAGGGAATTCGAAATTTTGAAAACCAAAATTTTTTAAAGTTTTTGGAATTCCTATGCACTTTGCTACCCAAACTGAATTTTTTTTTTTTTGGTCAAATCATACATCTGAATTTGTCACGACGTATCATGAAAAAATTTTAAAAATCGATCCACTGGTTTGCTCCTGGTCAGAAGTAGCTAAGAGCTGCACTACACTGCACACACACACACACACACACTTTTTTGCATGATACACTTTTTGAGGAGCTACATTCATGACTAAGTGCTTCAAGGACATTCACAACTTCACTTCTGCTGGTGAGAGAAAAATGATTGCTCGAAATTTTGCACTGATGATTTTCAAAACACCAACTGCTTCTCTTGTACCTCTTCAAAATACTAAAATGACAATTTTGGGCCTATTTTAAGAATATCTCACATAGCCATTATGAAAACTTTTTCAGCGTGTACGTAGAATTTTTGTACAAATTTTAAGGACATTTTTCATGCGTAACGAACGTGTGCACCAACATTTTTAGGAGGACTTAAAAAAACCGATGTTGTTAAATAATTTAGATAAATTTTTTTCACACGTTTTTACAACTACTTCAAATCCAACTGCACAAAAGTTTTCAAACTTTTACTATTTAAAATATATTTTATGCGTCAAACTCGATACGTGAAGTAGGAGAAAAATGGTGAAAACTTTTCCAGGTGGCTTACCCAATGTCCTTAAAAGATATATTTTACACACTCACACATATTAACATAGATAGCACATACTCGCACATATGTACACTACGTAGTACATACATTACATCTACATAGTTTACATACATATACGTACGTACTACATATATGTATTACCTACACCCACTGCCTAACTATCTAGCAGTATGCAAGGCCTGTGTCACAAACGTCATATGCATATGTACTTCACCAACTACGTAGGTATGAGTCATAGCGAAATTGATGTAGATGATACCACAAATACATACTGCACATACATACAGCACCCAACTATCTACTTATCTACCTATGGTTGTACAGTACGTTCAAGTAAAATATGTCGACTATATTACACTGACAACACATATTATGAACATGAGCAATCGAGCATTGTACATTACGTAAGTAGAAAAGTACATTGTACGGTGTACATTACCATTCCTAAACACTGTGAACTAAAAGAACTTTCTTGATTCATATTCTTTACAAAGTTCCAAAAACTTCCTATTCGGTACTTCAAGCTAATTCAAAAATAAAAAATTTGACAAAACAAAAATTCAAGATAAACTAGCACTATTGTGGCAATTTACGAACCAAAAAAAAAAAACCAAAACTTATCTCAGATAACGTCCTAAGATGAGTATACTCACACAATTCCAATTTTTCAAAACTTGATATTTATTGAAGTTTTCAAATCATATAATAGGCCTACTGACTGGGTATGTGGGTAATAAAGACTAAGGAGCTTCTGTGCATGTGCTGTATAACTATTAAAATGAATTTTACTGATTTCTATTCACTTGAACACGTTCAGAAAATTACTTCTATATACATGCGTACTTCATATTATGTGATATTCGTTAGCATTTTCAAATTTGAAACGAAATTTGTTAGAATTTTTAAACGAAGCTAATTTCAAGAATATTGTGCCAAGTCATGAAAGGTTAACAATACATAATTGCATAAACATATGCGATGCACTAATACCGAATTGACCTCTGCCTAACTCGACGAAATAAGTAAAAATATTTTCAAAAATTTTATACAAAATTCTTTATTTAAAATAATTTTAAAGTAAGGATAATGCAAAAACTGGCATGAACTTTCTTTACAATTCTCAATGAAGTATAAAAAATTGCACGTTAAATATCTTTCTCCTTGTTTGATTACAGTAATTTTCAGTTCAAATTACGAATCATTAGTGCGGGTGGTATAGCATGAAAAAAAATAAATAGGAAAAAAGTACTAAACACGGAATGGATAAAAATAAGGAGACGAAGTAAGCTGTACAAAAAACATTATTCGAAAGGTCGAGTAGGTAATAGATTTTTCCTAATACACATTACACACGTGCTTTAATTTTGTTCACGCTCGTCGTAGCAATTAGCATTAGCATGTACGCGATTAATTGTTTAGTAATTTAGGTCATTACGAGTTTGGGCGATGTGAACGCATTCTTTGGAAATTATTCGAGTGTGTGTGTGTGTGTGTGCTGGAGAGCGAAGCAGGGTGGAATGGAATGGCGCAGCGATCTAGTATACATGTGAGGTCGTATCCGAGTTTAATTTCATTCAAACAACGATTCCGTTATCGTACTGAATTTCATTTCTACATACATGTGCGACTTCGGCTTACGAATAAAAAAAAAAAAAAAAAAAAAAAAAAAAAAAAAAAAAGGCGAAAAAAAAAAAAAAAAAAAAAACATACATGTGCGACTTCGGCTTACGAAAAAAAAAAAAAAAAAAAAACAGAAAAGCAGAAGAAGAAGCGAAAAAATGAAAAAAAAAGCAAAGAAATGAAATAAAAGTAAAAACGAGAAGAATACGTGCGGCTCGCGCGTAAATGACGCCCAAAAGAAATGTTAATCTTTATGGTTTTTTACGACGATTCGAATAGTATTCTAAAGAAATGAAGTTATGCTATTAAACATTGTACAATAAAAGAGGCATTGAAGAATAAAATGCTATGAACCATTGACCTTAATACAACCAACGTAATGGTACTTTAATGACGATTGTTAATTCGGAGCTGAGTGGCGGTTTATTGTTTTCTAATTATAAAATACGCTAACTAAATGAAATATATAAATAAATAGTATACGTATACAAAAGTTTAATCTCGGCTTTTTTGGACGTGAGAATGAAATTAATGAGCAAATACGAAACCTATTTTTTGGTACCTTTTTTCCCTTTTAAAATGGTGACATGAAATTGCGCTCGGGCCGTTCGTATATGGTAATTTAAACAAACGAACGTGTGTGAAACAAAGCAAGTATACGAAACAAGATGAGATTTAGTCTGCGATTGGAAATTTTTTTTTGTTCGTAAACATAAAAAGAAGATATTCGTAATGTAAAATGTCGTGCCTATTACGATTTACAAATTTTTGCAAAACTTAAAAATTCCGTTAAATCTTTTCATCAGACGAATAAGTATAGCGATTCATTTTGTCGGAATTTTTTTGTTCCAACTTCTACGAAATAAATCGTGCGGTATGTTTAATTAGTGACTTGTTTCGCCAAATTATACTTCATACAATCAAGTAAATAAAGGTATTTCACGGTTTTGTTATTTTTTTTACCCTTTCAGAAGAATATTCTAATCATTACCAAAAACTGATCAACGAGAAAAGAAAAAGGAGAAACTGAAAGCATACTACAATAAACACCGTTGAATTGATAAAAATTTGAATGGAACAAATAAATTTTAATTTTCAAAAAATTATATTCGGCATCGGCAATTTTTTTTCAAATTACAAACTGGTCCATGCCTTAAATAATGTTCCCTAGATTATAAAATTAATGAAAAAATCGCATTCAAAGACATTTAGAACTAGTGAATGTAGAAAAAAATTGTAAAATGACGTCAAATGAACGTAGTAAAAATTTTAAATCTTTAGCATGACCCTTATCCTCTCCACTACGGCTTTAAAATTTCAAAATTTACACATGAAGTAATTTTTTTTCGTTTTTTAACTTTTTTTGGGGTATTATAATGTCATAGTACGTTGTATGGGACTAAAATAAGGCTAATGACACACGAGCAGTATTTTACTGCTTACTACTGCAGTAAATTACTGCAACAGTTCTTTAC